>BMAO01026661.1:0-290159 GCA_019973975.1 Trichonephila clavata
TATTGAACAAGCTAAATGAGTTTCTTTTCTTAAATCAATCTCAATTTCAAAAATATTTTAATATACATTTACTAGAAATAAATAGTCTGTCAAAAGGTTAATATGCAAGCTTCGAAAAATCTAGCTAACTTATTTGATTTTTTAATAATGTCACACTTAAAAGCTACAATAAGGCAACTGGCAACAGACCTTAGTTTTGAACCTCAACCAAGTGACAATACCTAAGATAGGACCTCATTCTCTAAATTCCCCCACCACACTACTATGACAACATTGAACCTCGATATATTTAATGCGCATCAGCCCCTTTACACCACAAGATCTAACCAACAGTGTAACAGAAAAAAATAGCTGTAAAATTTATGACATTTGAAAATAATGCCATTTACTTTTAATATTAGAAAACAGCATAACTCAGAATTTGGCATGTTTTCCATATACTGCCAAATTTGACTTTGAGGTACAAGATAAATACTACTTACTTGATAAGTATTTGTTAATTACTCTGCATGTATTTAAAAAGTTAGCAAGAATGAAAGGTTGAATCCAAGGTACTTACGTATTATTGCAACAATTGCCAGCGCTCAAGATAACTCACCAAGTTGGCAACACCACTTTTGTATGTGTCATATGCACTGAATTGGCAATCATGTGCTTCGTTTCATATAATGTCGCCAACAGGTTGTGATAATATGTAAGTATCCAATCTAATAACATTACAATTTTTTTAATACAAAAATAATTTATTTTCTGACACAGTGATGTACTCTGTTAATTTTTCATAACTTACGCAAAAGAAGCAACTAATTTGATATCAGTATGTTACTCATTTTTTATATGATTTTAAAATCATGCCAAATAGATCTTTGATGGCAAGTCTAATATTGTTGTACTGTAAAGTTAAAAGATTAGTAAAATTTTAAAACTATGTGGGAAAAATACACAGTATACATATAACAAATTAGCTTTCAAAAGATAAAGAGGTACTTGCGTATTATTGCAATTTATTAGAGACATTTTATGAAACGAAGCAGATGGTTACCAATTCAGCACGTACGACGCATAGGAAATCGGGTTGTCAACTTGACGAGTTGTTTATAGAGTTGGTGATTGTTGCAATAATACATAAATACTGATAAAAAACCTCATTACATTCAGCTTTTTGAATAGATTATACATAGCCACAATTAAAAATTTGTAAAATACATTTTGATAAACTTTTTTAGTTTTTAAAGTATTGCCTCATGCATGCAATATAACCAGGCATAACAAAATAAGTTATACTATAAAATATTTTCATCAGAATTACTTCGGGACATCCAACAGCTATAACACCGATCCAGAAGCAATCATATTTCACTATTTAATCAATCACAGTAGAGTGGAATGAAAAGTAACATCATTGACCATATTCAACACAATAACTTATTGCATTATAGCCACCTTTGATTTTATAATCATTTTTTTTTTCAAATTTTTCAATAATAAAGAAAATGCAAAGGATGAAAATAAGGAAATAAATGTTGCTAAGATATCTGGAACAAACTCTCATCAACTTTGACCTACTTAAGTAGTAAATAACTTTTCTAAAATTAAAGTGCAATTACTACCACATGCTATCAAATTTTTATCCATAAAAACTTTCAATAAAAATTTACAGAAACTATTTGAGATTAATTTACCTGTCAAATAGAAAAATAAGTTCAACAGCCTACGTCTACAAAAACCATAACACAAGTATACAATTAATTAAAACAAAATTTGTTTCTTGTTCCACGCATTCAAGAATGTATTTATCAGAACCATACCAACTTTTGAATTTCTAAGATTGAAGAACATTCAAAAGCTTAGAAGTACCACTTAGTTGTGTTTTAATTGAACACATCAAATACATTACGCAATACATATACATTAACTCAAATAAACACAAAATCAGTTCATTTCATTTTGTATTGAATACATAAACATTGAATATGAATCTGAAATTAAAACTTGAAACACGCCAATAAAAACACATAGATGGTATTAAATCAAAATTTTAACTTAAAATTTTTAATGGCGATTTGAAAAGAGTTTTTAAAATATTTTTCAAGTGAAAACAGATTTATAAGCAATTTTATAGACTTATTTCAAACAACAATTCAACTGAAGTGAAAGCATTTTGTTCACGTGATTACGAAGATAGACAGTTAGATTTCGTTTTCAGTGAATATGAGAATCATCGCTGATTGGTCTGTAAGTTCTAGCCATCTCTCTAGCAGCTCTTGAATAAAATAACAAGAGGATCATACTTTATTTAGCCTAGCCATTCTCTCACAACCTCTTCGAATGTATGCCAAAATATTTCACCTCCTCTGCTGAAATGAAATTACCGAGCACCTTATTTCTCGTTGAAAGGGTTATTGAATTAATAAAAAAACAAATATGACTACCTATAGAAATCCCTGATAAAAAGAACTAATTTGATTGCTGCCATATGTGTCCTATGTTAAATTTTAGATTTAATGCATGATGAGGATGTAAATACACAAATGTTGCAAGAACTCTGTTGTTGCATTTCTACAACGGAAGTATCGCTGCCAAAAGAATTCAAATGAAATAAGTCAAATGATTTTATAGTCCTTCAAATGTTTCTTTTTATGGGTTAGTAGAAAATAATATAATTTAAAACAAAAAAAAATAATCTAAAACTCTTGTTTGTTTGTTTTTTTTCGTAAATTTTGAATTTCCTACGAGGTACAATGATTTTTCGTTAAAATTACTTTTATGTTCTAAGCTAAAAATGTGATTAAATGTTACTATTTTAAAACATGGGATGTGTTATACTCTAAAGAGCTCATAACATAAATTTTATAAATTTCATTGAATTTTATTGGATTGTTTTAGAGATATCCTACTTTTCATGCACATATTATCCTGGAAATTTCGTTCTTCAAAAAATATTCTTATAAGTTTGATAAAGTAAATGTTAGAAAACAACTTACTCTCCAGTTTCTTGTATTATTCTTTCTTCCTCACAATACTTATAACTCGTATTTTTTTTTCTAATAGCGAGTAATTAAGAGTACATTTTATTTACATAATTATGTATATACGCATGTATTTAATAAAAATCAATGCAACAAAAAGTATTCACAAGAATTCATGCAATATTAATACAAAATTTAGCGACAGTAAAATCTTTACAAATTTCTGCTTTCTTATTCTGTTTTTGATCAACGGTCGTAAGCCTACCTAAAAGTCGAGCTAGTCAAACACCTAAAAAATGCCTTTTTAATCTAGTCGGATACCTTAATTTTAAATACGTTGCTGATGAATATTTATTAAAAGGTGTTTTTTACACTTTCAATCCGTGATTCGTTTTGATTATGTTACTGGAATTATCAGTTAAAACCAAATAAGCTCTTGCGTAGTCTTTTACTGAAGTATTTGACTTTTACTAAACTACAAAAAAAATCTTAGAACTACTTTTAGTGAATTAAATGTGTCTTTAGTATTGTCAAAAACAGTGGCGGCGTTAGGTGTCGGTGACCACCGACAGCCTCGCGCTTGAGAGGGCCTCACAAAGTTTATAATTATTAAAAATTATTTAAATTAAATTAAAATTTTTAATTATAAAAAATTCTATTTGTGTAATTTTTGTCATCATTTGATTAGCAATAAATCTCGTTTACTCATACATTAGATTAACTATAATTCGGCTTATGTAATTTAACGTTTTCTTGACTGGGAAAAAAGGAGGCCTCGCGAACCCTAATTTCGCCGACGTCTACGCGTGGTCTAGAGCCGCCACTGGTCAGAAATGCACATTTTTGTACTTAAATTGTTTAAATCAGGATTACTCCTTGGCTTTAAGTGTTCTTAAAGTGGGCTAAATGAATATTGATTGTGCAATTAATTGGAAATAATAAGGTAACTAATAGCATCGGACTTACTAATCTTGAACCATGATCAAATGACGGCATCGATACCAGAGAGAGTGCACTAACGAGGGGACTTTGGGTCTCGACCAGGGACGTAGCAACTGCCGTATCATTGATACTTGGCCCTCAAGCTATAAGGCCCCCAAGCTTATGTGTAACTACAGTCCCACTAACAGGGTACTCATATCTAAAAAGGGGCTCCGAAGGAATCATGATTCAGGGCCCACTCGGAACTAGCTACGCTAGCGGTCTCGACAGATGAAACATAAATCAGTCCCACTACATGATAAGATCTTTAATGGAATCAAAACTGGGATATGCAGTTTGATTTAAATATATACGGTCACGACTTTAATGTCATAACCATTTGGATTCCTTGGCCATTACTTGGCAAAAGTTGATGATAAATAATTGTTTTAACTTTCTTTTAAAAACCTCAAAATATGATCAAAATCTATCAATTTTTTAAAAACACTTTTATACTGATATTTCTATTAGATTTTATATTTAATTTAAGCCCGCACTCTGAAGCAATACGAGGGCTATTGGCAACGTAGCATGTAATTTTCAGCTGAGGTCAAATGACGAGGACTGACACCTGAGCTGGAAACCCCCTTTAGAATTCCTCACCATGTCATTGGGAAGACTTTGAACCCCAACAGATAGCGTGCATTAGTCTCTATATATAAAAAATCTATATTTTATCCAGAAATTTTTAATTTCTGGAAATTTTTATTAAGACTAATAGATACTTGCTTTTTAACATGTTTATATTTGTTATAAATAATAATTTTATAAATCTCTTATTTTGAATTTAGTAATACATAAATAATAATGAATTTATTCACTCAGAACAAAAAGTCTAAATACAATCTTTAGATTTTTGTGCACTATCGTTGTTCATTTTACATAGCTTTATACCATTTGCTGACAGAAATTGAAATATAAATTGATCTACATTGATGGATTCCTTTTTTCAACAATAAATAATTTCATTAGCAAAATTAACAAATAAATCTAAAATAAGAAAAATAAACTTTTAACATATAATTTTTAGTTAATGATTTCTAAACCGCGCCTCACTTCTTACAATAACAATGTACTGAATGCAGTTATAATGTACTTTGATGGTAAAACTACGATGCAATACGACTTTAATTATAAGCGCACTAATTAGATAAATATTAAGTTTTGTTTATAAATTTTGTATATAACAAGCTCAGGAGAGTCACTAGTAATTACTGAACTTGTTTTTAATAGAATATTGATAAATTAATTTTCATATAATTTGTGCAGAACTGGTACATTTTTATGTAATGCGTATTATATCAGTTTCAATGTGTATTTCATTTTTTATTATATAAGAGCATATTTTGCTTTGTAATTATTTTAAATTGCAAATTATTTTATCAAATTGATAATTATTTGAAATATTTTATTTTCAATTTTTCTTAATATGCTCGCACTTCCCCCCCCCCAAGTAGGGTTATCACGCCCTCTTAAGCGGAAAAGCGGGCTTGGTAGCGGGGGGTACGTTACGCCACTGGACAACGGTCATCACATAATAATACAGTCTTATCACTTTTGCCAATTGACATGCAGTTTTAAATTAACTATTTTTTTTCAGAGGGAATGTACAGGAATAATATTTGATGACATTAAAATTATCCGGATCATGATCTTATTAAGACGGAGTTGAGAACGCAATGAGGCCCCCTCTGAGAGCGAGGTCCTGGGCCCGGGCCTAGTTGGCCCATGCCTTGAGACGTCCCTAATTACAATACAATACGATTTTAATTATAAACCGCACTATTTATCAAGATAAATATTTTGTGTATGACAAGACCAGGGGAGTCACTAGTAATTACTAAACTTGTTTTTAATTGAATATTGATAACTTAATTATCAAATACTTTGCGCAATACTGTTACAATTATAAGTGCTATTATATCAGTGGGAATTTGTATTTTATTTTTTATTATATAATAATGTATTTACTTTGTAATTATTTTAAATTGTAAATTATTTTATCAAATTGATAATTATTTTAAATCTTTTGTTTTCGGTTTTTCGCGATACGTTCGCGCCCCAAGTAGGGTTATCACGCTCTCCTGGAGGGCGCGCCCCACAGTTTGAGAAACACTGCGATAAAGATTTTATTTCGAGTTTTGAGAATTATTTAATAACAGTATACATGAAGCAAAATATGATTTGGAGAAGAAAAACCAAGCGATTTACATAATTTTAAAAATGTATTTTTTATCATTCCAAACAAAAAGCAAACAAAACAATGACGTCGAGCCACATCTTTTCATCATATAATGAATAAAAATATATGCCGATACAAATCATTCCCAATTCCTGTTGTTACATGCTACAAATTCTTAGATTTTGAACACGTTCCGTATAATAGCGCGAACTCCACACGGAACGTGTTTTTATTGTTCGTATCGGAAATCAAATTTTGTTTTACACAAACGAAAACAATCTGCAGAAAACAAAATTAAATTAAATTAAAATATAAAATTTAAAAAATAAAATCTTATTTTATTGCTAAAAAAATATAAAACATGTACCATTGCAAGTTTTTTTAATAACAACTTTTATGTAAGTAAAATTAAATTAAAAAACTATAAGTACTATAAATTTTGGCGCCCCCTACCCCAGGCGCCCTTGTGCGGTAAACAATTTTGCCACCCCCACGCGGCGGCCCTGTTTAAAAGACTGTAGTATTTTTGTACTATAAAACAAATTTTATTAATAAATTGATTTATTAAAACAGGGGTTCTCAAACCTTTTTTTTCTGCTGGACCACAAACATATGTCAGCTATTTCATGGTGGGCCACATACATATGTTAGCAATTTCACGCGGGCCTAATCATAAGGATAAAGGGGGGGGGGGTAAAATGTGGAAACTGATCAAAATATTTTAACTCCTGCTTTGCTTTTTTTTATTATAATTTTTTATATTTATTTTTGTCACTAACACTGAATTAGAAGCATTTATGAAATACTCCTTCAGAATTTCTACATCAGTAAACGGTTTCATAGATGACCAATAATATAAAAACTTCATAAGATATCTTTGTTACTGCTGTGACATTACCACTGGCAAAAAGCTTTGTTGCGGTTGCAAAGATTTTTCAAGAAAGCCTATTTATCTCCTCTTGAAAGAGATCTTCGAGGAAAAGTGTCATTGAATGATTTCTGTTTGTTGGTATTTTTTAAATACAGCACTTTCGTGATAAATCCAACAATTACTGATGCATGCTTGTTTTTGTCATGCTTGTTAAAATTATTTAAAGGCCCACTCTTAAATTTGCAGAGATTTTAAAATAAGCATATATTTATAACATTTATTTTATTTCAAATAACCTAAAATAGTTCACACACATTTAATTCTAAAATTTAAAAAAAAAAATACGGTGCTCGAGGAATTAAATTAAATCTTGAATGAATAAGATATATTCATGGTAAACTAAATTATTTTATTGCTTTAAGAAAACCATGTCAATAATCTCCCATATACTGATAATTTTCAGTGCATACTTTTATATATAAAGCTTTCTTCTGAGATAAAGTACGTGTTTCATGCATTCTCAATAAATTAGTGATTTTTAAATTGACTAAGACGCCAAATAAGACAACCTTACATAATGCATTACTACACAAGCACCAATAAGAAACTAGCTTTCTTCCTTTGAGCTTGCCGAGGAGACATGCTTGAGGAAAGAGCAATATCTCATTTCACCTTGTCTTTAAGCCTTGCAAATAGACACAGTTTGAATTATGTCCGATTACCGGCATTTTTAATTTTAATTATTTCGGTTGTTAATTTTGTTTTCATTTAAGATGGCTGCCACTGATCTTCAAACGATATATTTAAAGTTTATGAGATCATTATATGACTTTCCTCAAGCAGTAAAGTGGTGTCTTATTTCTTTGTATTGCCGTGTGTACAAATTTCTGAATACTTGCTTTATTATGCAAACTATTTATTCTTTATATTACAGCATATTATCATTTTCCTTTGTTGATCATCAAAAATTAGAATGGAAGACTCATCGGCAAAATCCAGTATGTCGTGATATTTTGAAACGAAAGTACTTTCTTAATCGATCAAAACATTCTTTATCATGGACAGTGTTATATGTTTCAGTCGCTTTCTTGTTATATGGCGAAATGAAGAGTGGTTTTTTTGCTGGTATGTTTGGAGATTATTCAGTTGCGCTATGGTATACAGAAGTTTTTGCATTCATATTATTTTCTCTGAATGCATGTATTTCTTTCGTGTGGTATGTGTGGTCAATATTTTCAAAACCAATGCCTATATCACCTATTCAACAAAAGTTGTTTGGCATTAGGGAAAACGATCCTGGTTTTCAAGTTAAAAAAATTGATGATAGTGTATCTGATCCTGTGAAACCTGAGCGATTACAATTTAATTCATGGAGGGATTCTTTTGAAAGTAATAGCCCTTCATATTTGTCTGTGACTCCGTTAAATTACTCTTATAATAGTTGGGGTAGTACTTCTGGTGGATCACCAAGTTTAGATACCACAAGTTCATCATGGAACTATTATCGAGCATCATCACCTATGAATTTGGCATCTACTCCTAAATTAAACAATGGAGACAGGTCTTTTCTGAGAACGCTGAATTATTCAGATGATATTGAATCTCCATATGGCCGACCTATAAGAAACAAAAAGCAACTTGAAGATTATCTGAGGATTCATGAAGAAGAAGACAAGAGAAGAAAATCAATGTCTTTTGAAGAATCTAAACCTTTTATGACCAAAATGACAACTGTTGATAACAGCCCAATGTCTGTTTTAAGCAAATGTCGTTATCAACGAGCTTATCGATTGCCCCATTTAGAAACAACAGAAGATGATTCTTCTGAAATACACTGTGGAGATAATGTTTTAAACAAATTGAAAGTAACAGATAAAATGTTAACTGTTTGGTGTGAGCGTATGCGTAAATGGATATGTCAAACTATTTTGGTGAAATTGGTTCGTGAGATTGATGAAATTAATATGGCTTTGAGTGAAATAGGATTGCCTGAATTCCAGATTGGTAATGTTAGTTTATTTGCTTTACATCAAATTGCTGCCACCAAATCTCAGCATTTACCAACACTATTATCAGTTTTACCATATGTAGACATGCATTCAAATCAAGAATACTTGGTTCGACGGTTGAAAGATCTTGCTCATGGTGGTTGTATGGGAGATTTCAAGTGGAATTCTGGTGGTAATTATGAAGACAAACAGTGGTGTGATGACTTACCAACAGATTCTGCTCTTGTAATGCATATTCTATGTTGTTACCTTGATGCTCATTTGCCACCAGATCCTCATTTTCCAGAAGGCAAACCTTTTACTTCAAAATACTTCAAAAAGATACCAGAGAAATCTGTCTTATCAAAAGATTTGACATATATTTATCAATCTAGTTTGAATCCACCTCATTTCAAAGTTGTTTTAGGAGAAGAATTATATACATTGCCAAAAGGTCGCAATAATATGTTTTGTGCTTTAGTTATTTTCTTGCATTATATGAAAACTAAAGAATGTGGCATGTTGGGACGTGTAAATTTGGGACAATCAGGTTTGAATATGCTTTGGATATTGAACTAAGTTTTCTCATCTATTTTTGGAATAATTTCATTTGAACAAATCATCCAAAACTGTACTTAATTTTCTTCAGTTTGCTTTTTAAAACATATTAGTTTTCAAAGAGAAAAAAAAAGTCTTTTACCTCTGGATGTTAAAATATAAAATTTGTACATCATTCATTCATTAAACTGTGTATCTGTTTGTAATGTTATTTTTTTATGAAATTAGTGAAGACTGTATCACAGGTATTATCCCTTTCTTGTTATTGTAATAAATGTAATGGAAAATGTAGGACAATGAATTTTAAGTAAGATTTAGAAATACTGGTTTTCTTCTATACCTATTTGAAAAATTGCTCTATCCATTTATATTCAATGTATTTTTTAACCTTCTAAACTTGATTTTGATTCAGATATCATAGTAGAAAATCTAATGTGATTGAAATGCTTCATATATTATAGTGAAGATATGTATGTTTTGAATTAGTGTAAATTCATCTTATTTCACAAGATTGTTATTATTAGTTGCTGCATTTCTGGCTTATTTTACATGAATTTCACATGAAAAGTATTTTTATTATGTTTTAAAATAAAGAACATTTCCTTTTTGTGTGTTCAATGCTTATTGTATATAAATCAAATAAGTTTCAGATTTTATGCTTTGCACTTGTATTTCATACGAAAGTTTTCAATAAAAATGTTTTATATGTTATCATTTCAAATAAATTGTTTTTATTTTTTAAAAATTCTTCGTCTTGGAATTATTATAAAATGTACTTGAATCATACTCAAATTAGAACTCTTAATATGACTAATGTAAATTTTCAAATCTTTGATGACTTTGATTTAGTATATATCAGAGTAGAGCATTATTTAAAAATGTATTAATTGGTTATATTTTAAATGCTTTCTTATGTAATGGTCCTTGTAATTACTACTACACCAAATGCAACAATATATAACCGAGAAATAAATAATACAATATTTAAGTTTTATAAGAATAATTTTAATAATCTAAATGATAAGTTCTATTTTATAAGCCATATGTCTAAAATTATTTTCAGTAGGCTTTATCAACTTTCAGGAATATTAAGATATTTTTTTTGTTTAGAAATGCATTCAGAGTTTAGTTCCTTCTCCTTGATATTCCCTCTTACAGTTTCAGATCCTAAAATAAAATGAACCACTATTTCTTTTTACATTTGCTAAAGGGTGTGGCTTGTAAGAGTGTTTTTACATGCATAAACTTAAGTTATTTTATGCAGATAATTTTTACCAGTAATTATTTTCATAATACAAACTGTCAAATACCTAGTGAGGCTAGTGCTGTTTCTTATATTTCTAGGTTTCCAACTATTTATTCAATTTCTTTGCCTCCAATGATTTTAATTCTAATGAGATTTAGCAAATATCTCTCTCATGTAAATATAATAGTCTAGGGCAATGTTGTAATTGATTTTCATATGTAGCTCATAAAAATCAATTCCTGAAACCAAAGAAGACTTTAACTCATTCAGAATCATGTATATGTGATCACTTCAGGGAACATGGTATCATATTTGAGATTGCGTTTTCCCTGTTCTGAGATCTGTGAAATCACATTGGTGGGATTTCAATTTTGAAGTATAAACTATAAATTTCGGTTATTTTACTACAGTAATTATTTTATACGAATTTTTAAACGGAGTCAAGCTTAAAAGGAAAAGTCGCCCAGTCCTGAATGGGTTAAAGAAGGAAATTTGTGATTGTTCACACACACAAATCATTATTCCCCCCCCCCTTGTCATGAATGTATTCACACATGACAATATAATATAGGTTTTGGTTTGAAACAAAGTTTTGTATGTTTGAATGATTCCTTTATTTTGAAATAATGTGATAGCAATTTCTTCCACATTCGACAGTTGCCAAATAATGCAATCGAAATAATTAGTCCAAGTTTGATTTATTTGTTTGCAAAGAAATGCTATGAAAATTGCTGGACACTATATTGGATCTATTTGACAGCCTTCTTTAGGATGCAAATTTTGACTGGTACCACACTAACAAGAAATGTCAATAAATGCAGTATTTAGGATAATGCAATAATAATTTGGAATAGTTGGAGGAGAAAATGGGAATTCTATAAAAAATTAATAATTAGGTAACAATTTTGTCAGTTGTTTTATTTTTGGAATCTTTTTGTATTTTGTAGATATTTTTTTAATTGAATGCACTTCTTATGATTTCTTTTACTTATGTGCATACTTATAAACTGCACAGGTCTAAATTCTGACTGTGCAGATAACTTGATGATAAGTATTTTATTAGTAAATTACTCAATATTATATGGGTTTGCATTAAAACAAATTTAAACATTTGTAGTAACTTAAATAAGTTCATGGAAAATAATTGAGTTATTGACATTTTTTTATAATTTTTGTGTATTGGTGATCACAAAACTTATTTTTTTAAGGGTAACGCTAATACATATGAAAATGTAAAACAAATCAAGTGAAATACTGTTGTCAACCTTGACAAGTGGTTGTACTTGTTTCCTGAAATGATCTTATAATTATTACTACATGCACATGTGTTGCCTATTAAACATTATCATATATGCCAGCTTTTACACTTTGCACATAAAACTAAGGCTTTCCATTTTTATGCACTTTCACAAAATTAATATCATCAACTGAAATCTCTCTTAAGAGTCAACGAATCGTGGTTTCCAAGCTTTATGTGGTTCTTTTCATAAAATAGTCGTTTGTGTTGTGGCTTTTGATACTTCTGCCTCTGTATTATTTAAAAAAATAATTATGTATACTAAGAATTGTTGTTTCTCTTTCCTTTATAATTACTTAATATGGTCATATTTAGAATCAATGATTATACAAAACTTTGAACCTAAAAGGAAATATACTAATTGTTGACTTCTAGTTATAATGTCAGCTGCAAATTTTTTCAAATGGTGAAAGGAATACTAAAAAGTGGCCTCAAAGTATACAGGCTTTCATTTCTTCTTTTTTTTCCGATGCTTTTCTCCGTTTTAGTTATTTAGTTGATGATTGGCAACTAAAATCAACTCCCTGACTATTGGCGTAATGTACACCCTTGCATCAAGAGAAGAGGGGGTGGGGGGGAAAGCCTGACTAACGTCAAATATATATTTGAACCAATTTTATAAAATATTAAAGGCGAAAACCTGACTTTGCAGGGGGCCTCCAATATTCTTCGTTACTCCACTGTCTCTAATGAGCAGGGACGTCTTAAGATTTCTTAAGGCCCTGGCCCCTACGCAAAAGTAGGCCCCCAACTATGACCCGAAAAAAGAAGGCAGTACATAACATACATTGTTAAATCCTCGTACAAACAATGACCCGAAACAAATGTGCATGAATTGTTATCTGACAAACCTGCTCGAGTGACTGCCGCCTTTTGACTGAATGAATAATGATGGTATTCCTAGGCCTATACATGGACAACATTCATCACTTGCAGCCAGTTGACATATCGTCCGAAATTACTAGTGTTTCGGAGAATACAACTGGAAATAACATTTGACCGTTTAAATTATTCGAACCATGAGTCGAAATCTAGACGAGGCCCCTATTGTGGACGGCCCTAGTTGACCCATGCCTTAAAACGCCCCTGCTTACTCTTTATTGAGCGAGAAGTATTATTTTTCTACTGATCATTTGAAAGTTTTGAGAATATTCTCAGAGGAAACCATTTACTTCCTTCAGTGCCTAAACTACCTCTATGCTGCTAACTGTTATTTCACTATGAAGATTATTTTGCATCTAAATCAGTAAACCATTTTTATTCAAAAATCAAACCTTAATTTTTAAAGGTTCGCTGTAAAAAAATCCTTTGCCCGAATGTTTGAGAATTATCTGGTAATATTATGTAAGATATGAGATTGATAATTCTGCAATGGTCGTCGAAAATTGTGTTTACTCATTGTCAGATGACATTTTAAATTTGATTAGATGTCGGAATAAATTAAGAAAGAGAAATAAGATTTTGGCACCCAGTAGTTTTCTATCTAAGATGGCGGCCTGGCATTAAGAACTCGATATGAAAATACTTATACAAATGGCTTATTCCTGAAGAAAAGGTTAAAGATACACTGGCGTAACTAGTCCTGAATCAAAATTTCTTGGGGAGGGGGGGGGGAGCATGTTTGGAGAAAATAAATCTGTGGCGTAACGTGCACCCCCGCACTGCGGGGAGGGCAAGGCTTCTAGGGGGCTCAAAGCCTAACTGACGCCATGAACGTAGATTTTCTCAAAATTCGCTTCGCGTTTTTTAAAATCGAATTTTTAAGCGATTTTCCAATCAGTGATCAAACGTCATTCATATAATCAAAACTTTCATACGCTCATTAGATATCTTTAATCCTATATAGCTAATTCAAAAAACTCTTTTTTTTTTTCATTTGCCGTAATCTAGGTGACAAGAGATACTTTTCTTTGGTGGGTTTTCTTTTTACACCTAAATTACTAACAAATAAAACAAAAGTCAGACGGAGAATCGGATAAAATGCTAGGAAGATACAAAAATTCAACACTGTTATTATTACTGTATACATCACATTAGCAGTAAAGAACTGAAAAAAGGACATGATTTACTTTTTAAGAAGCAGCAGAGAAAATTATTAGCGTCTTTAGTCTCCCCTCCCCCATATGTTTCAATTTCATTTAACAAAGTCGTAAATAACGTACATCTGTTATGCTTTTTTCAAGTAAAATAGTATTATGATACTTGGAAAAGCATAGAGAGCATTTGATGATAGATTTATGAATATGAAGCATATGAGCAGAAGCGGATTAAGGCAGTTGGAGGCCCTTGGCGGTAAAAGGTTTGAGGCCCATGGGCTTAAGAGTCGAAAAACTAAAATAGTGAAAAAGAGTCGCTTACTTTAAATTCTCAAAATAAAATGTACTGCTATAATAAAACTCATCGGCTAAAGAAAATAATAACTGTATATAAGAAAAATTAAAAACCTTACTTAAGAGCTTACAGTTTTGCTATACAGTTTGATTTCTCTTTGGCAAATTCATCAATTATTTTTACCATATCTATTTTTTGACCAAAACATTTTATTCTGTAATAATACGGTCATGTTGTTTCAATTTGTCTTTTCCTTCATAGTACTTCTTAAATTATTTTTATCACGTTTTAAAACTAAAAAAGATTATTCACCTGAGGCATTCGATATCGGTATTGTTAAAAATATTTAAAAAAGGTTTTCTATATTAGGATTTCTTTTGAATCTTGATAAATTTCTAGCGGGGAATTAATTGTATCTTTGTTTTTTTTTGTTTTTTTTTTCATTTCTTGTTTCAAGGTGGCGTGGTTAGTTTGTCGCTGGCCTTTTGCACTCATCAAGCGTGGGGCCCCTACCAGCGCTGGGGACCCTGGCGGCCGTAAGGTCCGACACCCGCTTAATCCGCCACTGCATATGAGAAGAAAGCATAATGGAATGTATCAGTTTTTTATTTCATTTTCATGAAATCATTTTTGCTTCATACAAAGAACTCTCCTTATTAAAAGTTACAGTATTTTTACGCTAGAATGTAATCGAACTTAGGTCAAGTTCATCCCGGGATTCAGAAATGAAGATTCAGGTAAGTGATACCTTTTTTCTTTCGTGAGAATTTTAAATCTAAAATTATTTTACAGTGCTCGTGTCTTTCTTAGTGTTCGTTTTTATTCAAGTTACCAAGTTATCTATTGTTAGAGATTTCCAGTTTTAATAAATATTATAAATACTCTCAAATGTTACACATTATTTACTTTGTTTACTCAGACTCCGGTTGATTTTGTATTCAGTTAAAAGTTTAATGTTAAATATTTTTACGTGATGTATAAAGGTACATTGTGTTATGGTTTGGCAATTCTTTGTATAAATATACACTTGCTGAAAAAGAGTGTTCTTAAGGACGAATGAGAGAAGATAAGCTCTGAAAAAAAACCCCACTAGACTCGTTAATTCAATGCCGAAACGACTTCAGGAAGTTGGGTTATCCAACCAGCTATTAAATACCTCATTATCATTCTTTAATAATTTTTATAGTTACTACTAAAACAGTGAACGCAGACTTTTTCAATTTGATCTTTGTTGGTATCGCTACAAACCTGTCCTTATTTTCAAAGCTATGAAAGCAAACCGAGTTTACTTTTGTTTTATTCTCAATACTTGGAATAAACTAAATAAAATATAAATTTTTAAAAAATTTCAAATTCCGGTTTTAAAATTTTTTTTTTGTCGTTTATGTAGTAGTACTAGGTGAATGCAGACTTTTTTTAGCACACAAGTGTATAAATATATATATATATATATATATATATAAGATCCGGCTTGGGGCCCAAGACCTGACCTTGCGGGAGGGGGCCCAATTAATTTCCGTTACACCACTGAAATAAATATATACGTATATAAATATGATCGCATGAATATAAAACTTTTTTTTTTCAAGTGCAGTTCCAATTTAAGTTCATATTGGGCCCGAGGCGCAGAAGATCTACAGGTCCCCTTGGCACTGGAGGATTGATATTTATAACAGAAAATTTGGTTGCGTCCAACTTATCCCGCTCCAAGCGCCCAATGGTTAAACCGGCACTGTTAGTGACGAAATACACTGCTGGCCCCCGTAAATGCAACACCCTGAAGGAAGCACGCAAATAACATGAAATTTACAACATGCATTAGCGGAGGTGAGATATCCAAATGATTAGAATTTCTGTTGGAGCCAGTTGTCCTTCCTTACCTTCAGGGCTTGGCCACAGTCATATTTCAACAGGATAATGCGCGACCACACGTGACACGCATTGTCCAAAGGTTCTTCGTCAATCACCAGATTGAATTGGTTCCCTGGCCGGCTGGCTCTCCGGATCTTTCGCCGATAGAAAACATGTGGTTCATGGTTGCTCAACGATTGACTCGGATTACACCCCCAGCTGCCACACCAGATCAACTTTGGCAACGTGTGGAAGCTGCTTGGCCTGCTGTACCCCAAGAACACATCCAAAGTTTCTTTGAATAATGCCGAGGCGTGTGGCAGCGGTGATCTCCAACAATGGCGGCTACTCTGGCTACTAATTCTGGCAGGAACCACACATCACAGAAGTCTATAAATTTAATCATTTGGTCAACATGTTATCTACAAAATAAATTTTGTTGTGCTATCTCTTGTCTTTCTTGGTGTTGCATTTACGGTGGCCAGCAGTGTATTATGGTAAGAAATAGTTGACGCACCCAACTTACCCTTGCTCATATAAAGAACACTTTTTTGTTTGTTTTATTTGTAAACCACAAGTGTGTATTCGTTTTAGGGGTTGCACCTTGATATTTTAATCATTAAATCTGGAATAAGTCGCCAAATTTGAAAATGGTATATGCAATAAGTTGCCAAATCTGGAAATGGTATATAGAATTAGTCGCCAAATCAGGATATCGTTATTCCTGATCAGGAAAATGGAACAAAATTATAAAATTATTGTATTGTCATCGGTTTTTGACAATATGAAAAATTTCGAATTAATCTGACCTTTTAAAGTGGGTAAAAATCGAGTTCAAAGATTCCGTTACATACAAGTGAAACTTATAAAAGCGTGTTAAGAATTATACATTGTTAGTCGAAAAATTTTAAACATTATATACGTTTGAACACTGACTGTCCTTTAAAATCAATTCATTTCCATTTAAATTTACACATTAGAAATTTGTTAGTTTTTCACAACATTGCCCATCATCCTGTTAGAGATATATATATATATATATATAAATTGCTGTTAATTCTTGAAAAAATGCATTCATTTTTTTCTTTAATTCTTTAAAAATATATATTCATTTAATATATTTACTTCATTTAGAATAGCAATCATGTCTGCTAAATAAGGTTAACTTCGCAACCATATTTCATCCCATAATTATATTGCATTATTATGACTTGATTCATTTAAAATTAATCTGAATTCTAAATGTAAAAGCAGGGTTCCATATTTTCTAGATAATTCTGCTCATAGTAAAGCAAATAATCTGGAATTTAATTATCTTGCCTTTATAATATCTGTCATTTTCACAGCATCATTTAAAACATATATAATGCATTGTTCATTCATTTTACTGCTGTGATACACTATTCCAAATAAGATATGATTTAACTTCATTTTTAATTGTTCTGTTCTTTTGTATACTTTTTAGAATCGAAAATGGGAAATTGGCTCTCATGTGCAAACAACAAACGATTCCAATAAAATATTAGCTGCTTTATCATTGACTTGAGGGATCTAACTCAATTTTCTATTCCTCGGTCTCATATAAAATTACTTTTTGTAGAATGGTCTTTTAAACCAGCTGATCTGAGTACTTGTGTAGTAGTTTCAGGCGAAATGAAAAAGGAAAACTATTGATAGAATTTTATACTAGCAATTTTTACAGAGCTCAAACGTAGATTTCCCACATTTTTTTTTAATATAAATTTTTTAATTTTTTCGAATTATCTTTACCTGGTGGACAATTTTACTCTAGTTATAAATTCTATTTTCCTTTCTCAAAAGCACTGTATAAACAAACAGTAAGCTGTACAGCTGGATAAAATTACAAATTTAGCAGGTGTTATCCCACTTTTATAATAAAAATAAAAAATTGAAATGCATTTATTGTTTTCTTACTTTATTAAGCAGAATATTTTTGCTTCATAAGCAAACAAAATTACCTCAAACGATACTTTAAACATCAACTGAAAACAACAACAATAAAAGAAGTTGTTACATATATTGATATTTAATAAATTTATTTAAACGTATGAGAATCAAAATTCGAAAATTAGGTGTTCGATTACCTTATGTGTCCCTCTTTTCTTTCTTCAAAAATGTTCGTAAACTTGGAATTTTCTAAAACATTTAATGTTTTCGACTAATAAAAACTAATATATCGGAATTGTAAATTTCAAAATAATATCTGCTATTTGCTCTGTTTTTGTTTTGAAATTTTTTTTATCAAAAACTACTAAACAATTACGCGACAGAATTTTTCGCACACTTAAAAAAATCTGATCATAGATCTTTTTATCAAACGTGGTTACTGCAGCGAATCCTTACACTTTATTCACTGAAAGATAATATGACCATATTTTTTTATTTATAAAATGAGTGCAGAATAATTCTGTAATTTATTCACAAACAATGTTCGAAGACCAAGTAAAGCGAAGTTGATGCAATAAAAACGTCAGTTTCCTAAATGAAGACGGTCTCTGAAGACGGGGTAAAGTTATGTGGACTCAATAAAATTGTCAGATTCGTAAATGAAGACGGTATCTGTAGACATGGTAAAGCTATGCGTCAGCATCCTAAGCTAGGACGGTTTTCTAAGACAGAGTAAAACAGTGCGTCAGTATCCTAAACAAGGACGGTTTTCTAAGACAGAGTAAAACAGTGCGTCAGTATCCTAAACAAGGACGGTTTTCAAAGACAGGGTGAAGCTACACGTCAGCATCCTAAGTAAGGACGGTCTCCAAAGACAGGGTAAAGGTATATAGATACTATAAAAACGTCAGTTTCCTAAATGAAGACGGTCTCTGAAGACGGGGTAAAGTTATGTGGACTCAATAAAATTGTCAGATTCGTAAATGAAGACGGTATCTGTAGACATGGTAAAGCTATGCGTCAGCATCCTAAGCTAGGACGGTTTTCTAAGACAGAGTAAAACAGTGCGTCAGTATCCTAAACAAGGACGGTTTTCTAAGACAGAGTAAAACAGTGCGTCAGTATCCTAAACAAGGACGGTTTTCAAAGACAGGGTGAAGCTACACGTCAGCATCCTAAGTAAGGACGGTCTCCAAAGACAGGGTAAAGGTATATAGATACTATAAAAATGAGAGTTTCCCAAGCGAAGACGGTTTCTTAAGACAAAGTAAAGCTATGTTCATTCAATTAAAACGTCAAATTCCACCGTATTTGTTCAGATAGGTTTTAATGATATAATCGGTACATAATCGAACAGTATTAGTGAGTTCAAAATTGTTTTCTAGTTATTTCTAGACAGTTTCAAATGAATAGATATTTTTTGATGCATCTCAGTTGTGGTTTATATCATGATTTGCTCAACATATTTTTAAGTAAAAGTGGTTGAGCTATATTAAAGGTTGTATATGCTGTTAACTTTTTTTTGTCTAATTAAACAGAAACAAAATACTTAAATCCGTACAATCAGATGCCATTTCAAATCTTCAAGCTTAGGAGTTCCAGGGTATACTCGAATAATTAAAATACCAAAATTTATACTCCTTTTTTGGGAAATATATTTTTAATATTTCAAATAGAGCATAGAATTTTTGGATACTCATAATAAAGATACTTTAGTTACTTTCCAGAAATACAACAATAACATTTTTAAGCTCAAAATTCTTTTCTTTTTGTTTTTAGTTGCTCATGCATATAAATTTTAGTATCTCGCAATACATATTTTTAATTAGATACTATTTTTTTAATAATATTACTTAAATATATAAAATATTTTACACAGATACATATGAAATGAGGCACAAAACATAGTTAATGAGTTATTTGGTGAAAATCACTGGATAATTTCTTTGGAAAAAAATATAGAACTATTTTTAAAATATTGAGTACTATTTTAAAGAAAAAGAATGTTTTTTGGTTCGTTAATGCACAGGTTCTTTTACAGAAGTATAATAAATTTCGAAAAATATAGTGCAATTCAGTTGTGTTCGAATAAGATACTAATTTAATATTAGGTCCTTTCCCGCCAAATTGTTTCTAAATTTCACCAAGATGGGGGATAACAATACAATACAGTTATATTGATTTTTATCGTTTGGTAATATGTTTGCTTAGTGTTTAGTATATAATCCTTACTTTTTTAGTTTATTTTTACTGTGGTAACCCTATTAATTTTAAGCAATTCGATTTTTTAAGAAATATTTAACCATATATATATATATATATTAACATTTATAAACCCCGTGCACCACGCAATGTATAACACGAGGGCATACAACACAGACAGAAGAGAAAGGATTACAACACAAACATCCATGCCTTCTCCGGGATTTGAGCCCATTTTTATATTGGACGCTATTTTGTTGTAGTATTCTATTTTTGTAGTTTTCGTTGGATGATGGATATCTCAGAAATTACTGGTGAGTATTAGGATTACTTTTTAAAAAGAGTATGAGAGTTTCATGTTATAATTAACACGTTTACAAAATTCACTCTTTTGGTCAATTTTATTTTTTTAAGGAATTGAATTTCTTTTTTTCAACTTTAGTTAAGATTTTACTGTTTTCGCCCATTGGGGGAAATGTGATATAAATTTGGTAAAGACGTAACAACTGTTTCTTAAAGAAGTAATAAATCGGGAGAATTAATTATTATTTTTTTTTACTGTGGATCTTACCAAATAACATAACGATAAATCAGTTAGACAGAATTATTTTTTACTGGTAGTAAATAGCAAATTTTAATACTGTTTTCTTTTTTTTATAAATGATTTCCTAATTTTTTTTTTCACTTCTCATAATAAAGTTGCTTTTTTAGCATCTAATTCTTCTTTAGGCCTCAAATTATTTATTTATTTAATTTTTTTACTACTTTCACTTTTTTTAATTTCTTTTTCTCTTGTCATTTTGAAGTTCCTTGCATTTAGTTTCTTTATCCTGGTACTTATAGTTTTTAGCGCCGATTTACATGGAAAATGTAAGTAAATTTCTTCTTATTCCACCTTTTAAATCCATTTCAATGGTCGTAATTCTACAGTTTTCAGTTGCTTCATCATATTTTTTTTATTCTTCACAACTCTTTTTTTTTAATGCGAGACGGCCATCTTGAATAAAATCTACATTCTGTCTAAAGCCTATTTCGCATGATTTCAAAACTTTTTTTTACTATCAACTTATAACGTCATTGTACAATTTATATGATATAAAAGCTTGTCGCAAGATTTCGTATTTACTTAGTTTGAAACTTTTAAAAATTAAAATCAATCAGATCAAGTTCTTTAATTTATTTTTTTATCTACACAGGTAAATCTCACTACAAGCTTTTATATCATATAAAGTTTGTAATGACGTTATAAGTTGATAGTAAAAAAAGTTTTAAAGGAAAAGTTTATTTTATTCTTTTTAGCGCGTTTAAATAAAAGCTTGTTTTTAGAAAAGTTTTTTTACTTTTAATTTATTTTTTACTTTTTAGTTATCGCTGGACTAGTTTCTCAGCCTGTTCATCTCATTCAACGCTGGTTCGCCATCCCTGGTTTAGTTGAATCAATTCTTGCAAAAAGGGTATTGGACGAAAAACACATTTTTTTTAAATCTGTAATTTTTAAGAAATTTTTTCAATCTTTGCACAGATCTTGGGTAATATTGTTCTACACACGAGAAAAAGGTTTCGTGAGATTATTTTCATAAATGAAGAAGTTATTTAATGTTTAATTAAAATTTGAGTATTTTTTGAAAAATCGTAAAAAAAACGTTTTTTGACATTTTATTTTTTTAATGATTGATTCTAAAAGAGAAAAGCATGAGCTGTTTTATTACGGAATGTCGATTCATTTAAACGAAAAAAAATTCATGTGCAACAATTTAGACATCATTTCTGAAAAACGTATCTATTTTGAATCATTTTTTAAAAAATCGTAAAAAATACAAATATTATTATTTTGTAAAAAAAAATTGCACCGTATTGTGGCGAAATAAATGAACTTTCCGATTCTGTAATTATTTTTTGTCTGAAATTTAAAAAATAGTTTGTTGTTTTAAAAACGACAAAACCCCCTCCAAAAAATCCCCTCTTGTTTCTTCATTTTGCGTCACCCAGCATAGCGGAATAAACAGCGCACAGCGGTAAAACAATTATGCGTTTTAAGGTTTTTAATTAATATCTTTTTAACTAATTGCAATATCGGAATATAAATGGTCAAAACATGTATTGCCATCCAAACTAAACGTGTATACAAAATTTCAGCTCAATCGGTTGAAGCTATCAGCTTCAAAATTGAGATGCAAGACTCCACCCGAACAAACTACATACATACATATATTGCAAGTTAAATAAAAACTTGTAAAAAAGAGGCTGTCCGGAACCGCATATTTTTTTTTTAAGTTTTCCCCCGCGGCACGTGCGTTCGGAAGCAAGGATTTAGATATATCGTGTTTAATAGTGTTAGTGAATCTGTTTTGCATAAACAACTTATAATTTTCTTTTCCATTTTTTTAACTCGTGTAACCCCAGGGTTCCCCGGAACACAACTTGAAGACCACTGGTTTAAACTATAAACCTCTTATCGTAAGAAGAATGACTTAGAATAACTACTTTTGAAAAGCACTGTATTTTGGACAAAGATTTGTGCACCACCGGGCAATTAACTGGTAACTGGGAGGGTGAAATAGGACTTCTGGCGCGCTTATGGTCCCATCTTTTCTCAGAAGGGGAAACAGCTTTCAAACCCTTGCTGACCATTGAATGCACATGCGGTCTTTTGGATGAAATACAAAAAAGAATCAAGATAAACAAAATCTATTTTTTGCATTTATTGCATAAGAAGTCCACTGAACCTGGTTGAAAAGATCTTGAGAAGGAGAAACAATTTCCTATATTATTATAGACCCACAAATGAAAGATTAAAAACTCACAAGTCTTTCCTTTCAATTGTTCATGATCTTTATGATACTTTCGATATTCCTACACCCAACCACCAAGTTTTCCCACAGGTACTTAACCCTATTATGTGCCAGATGTCTTTGGAGAGCCACCTGGATCTTGTTGGTAAACAATTTTCTACACAAAGTGACTTAAAAAGTGCTGCCCTTGCTACTATACATTACAGATATCCTCTTGACAAATGGTTTCATGTATACACAGATGGTTCAGCAGAGGATGCTATTAAAAATGCTGGTGCTGGAGCCTGTTCAAGTGCTTTCGGTATTAGTTATCCTGTTGGAAAGTATTGTGACAATCTTGATGGTGAGATAGCATGATGGTGATATCATTTGCGATTGATAAATTGGAAAGCATAATATCTGAACATAATATTGTACTCTTTATCGATTCTCAAGCTGCCATTTTGTCTCTAATAAACTCAAGATATAATAAAAATGCTCTAGTGAATTCCTGTAGAAGAAAATTAGCTGAACTTGGGAAGTCTAGAGAAAGCATTGCCCTCCAGTGGATTCCAAGCCACTGTAACATTTCTGGAAATGAGAAAGCAGATGGGCTTGCTAAAGAGGGATCTCTCATGTCCCAATCTGACTCTCCCTTGCCTCTCTGTAACATCAAAAGAATCAAAGAACAGTAAACTGCAAATTAATAGTGTCTCCCTGTATGGTGAAGCAGCTGCAGGTAAAAGATGGAATATCTTGCTTAACAAAAGTGGTAGAGTTCCCAGCCTCGATCTGTTGGAGTTTCGTGCTTTTGTCTACTTACCGGACATGACTACTTGCAAAGGCATTTACATCGCATTGTAAAGGATTCTGCTTGGTGCCCTCTGTGAAACCAGGGTGAAATGGATGGTGACCACCTCAGACACTGCCCCATTGTTTTAAAGTTTTTTGTAGACAACTCTATGGAGACAAATTTTAATTCTTTTTATGCTTCGTTATCATTTTATTGGGCTGCTTGTCGACCAATGCCGAAGACGGGCGTAGAATAAAAAAATAAAAAAATTGGCAGTTATAGAGACTGCCAATAGAAGTGAAAACTTAGAACTTTTAGAATAAAAATTTGAAATTTCATAATGTTTGAATTAAAATTATCAACATCAATCTGGTTTTCACATCTATTGACACTCCGAGCAACAACTAAATGCATGTTTGTATGTTTTTTTTTTTCCAAATATATCACGGGCTGTACAAAACATGACAAAATATAAATACAATTCAATTGAAATAACAATTAATATACAATCATATTATTTATGGAGAGTATTTGTATTTACTTAAATTTCAATGTACTTGATTTTTAACATTATTTTAATTGTTTGCATCATTAATTTCAATAATACTTAGATTTTTTGTACTTTCAATCTTTTTATTTTTTTCTAAAAAAGATACAATAGGCGTATTGTAACTAAAGTAAGAAAGGGAAATGTTTATTCAAATTTATCTAAGTATCGCGTAAAAACCACATCGATAGTCGTTTTATATTTTGTTGTACTGAGTTTACGATCATTGGACATATTTAAATTAAGTGTTTCATTTAGAAATTCAATTAGTGGTAGAGTTTTATCATCTGCAAAGTTAATATTTAAGTCTCCACTTAAAATCATCGGTACATTATCATATTTTTCGCCAAATCTTTTATCGAGTATTTCAGAACCTTTTTTTGTATAAATCATCAAATTTTCGAATAAAAATTGTTTTATTTGTCTCATAGATTTTCCAGGCAAATATTAACGGCAACCATTAATATGTATTGCCCATTTTCGGAATCGCAACGAGCAACGCATATTTCGCCTGTATCAGAAACATTAACACCAATGTTTCTAGTGAATTTAGTATGTATGTCCATATATGAAGTAATGAAGTGTGACGTATCTTGAATATTGTGATAAATAGCTACGCCTGCTGCTGGAACTTCGGGTCTTTTATAACTTACAACAAAGTTGAAATTCGGAATATCAAATGGTTCTTCGTTTTTCATACGAATTTCTGACAAAAGCAGAACATTTGGCTTTTTTACGATAGCATCATTTTTTAGGTCAGCCAAGTAATTTCAGCGCTTTTTAGCGCGTTTTTCGCGTAGTGTAAAAAAAGCGCTATTATGACGCAAATTTCGTCTTCGTTCCATATTTTGTCGAACTTTTTTCTCAGCCAATAAGCAACCAATTGCCTCGGGATTTCGACATTTGGTCGCATTTGTGCCCTAGATGTGTGAGCCGAATCATATTTAAACTTAATAATTTTCAAATTTAAAAAAAAATGGGCAGTTATAAAGACTGCCAATAGAAGTGAAAACTTAGAACTTTTAGTATTAAAATATTTCATAATGTTTCAATTAAAATTATCAACAACAATCTGGTTTTCACATCTATTGACACTCCGAGCAAAAACTAAATGCACATGTTTATATGGTTTTTTATTATTCAAACATATTACGAGCTGTACAAGATCATGACAAAATATAAATACAATTCAATTGAAATAACAATTAATATACAATCATATTATTTATGGATAGTATTTGTATTAACTTAAATTTCAATGTACTTGATTTTTTACATTATTTTAATTATTTGCATCTTTGTCATCATTAATTTCAACAATACTTAGACTTTTTGTACTTTCAATCATTTCATTTTGTTCTAAAAAAGGTACAATAGGCGTATGGTAACTAAAGTAAGAAAGGAAAATGTTTGATTCAAATTTATCTAAGTATCGCGTAAAAACCGCATTGAACGTCGTTTTATATTTTGTGAGTTTTCGATCATTGGACATATTTAAATTAAGTGTTTCATTTAGAAATTCAATTAGTGGTAGATTTTTATCATCTGCAAAGTTAATATTGAAGTCTCCACTTAAAATCATTGGTACATTATCATATTTTTCGCCAAATATTTTATCGAGTATTTCAGAACCTTCTTTTGAAGAAATCCTCAAATTTTCGAATAAAAATTGCTGTATCTGTCTCATAGATTTTCCAGGCGAAATATAAACGGCAACCATTAATATGTATTGCCCATTCTCGGAATCGCAACGAGCAACTCATATTTCGCCTATATCAGAAACATTAACACCAAAGCTTCTAGTGAATTTAGTATGTATGTCCATATGTGAAGTAATGAAGTGTGACGTATTTTGAGTATCGTGATAAATAGCTACGCCTGCTGCTGGAACTTCGGGTCTTTTATAACTTATATACAACAAAGTTGAAATTCGGAATATCAAATGGTTCTTCGTTTTTCATACGAATTTCTGACAAAAGCAGAACATTTGACTTTTTTACGATAGCATCATTTTTTAGGTCAGCTCCATGCGCATGCAAACTTTGACAATTGAATGAAAATATCGAAAATCCTTTCTTGTTGGAGATGAATTCTAGAAAAGTTTTGGTGACCGCTTATAGTGTATGGTTTTGTAACCTTTTCAATTCTAACATTAGATCCTCTCGATGACTTGTTGATCTTTTATGATGTTTATCTGTTTCTGAAGCATTTAGAGGTGTTCCTGTTCAACCAATCCTAAATTTCCAGTTGCTGCTAATATTTTCTTGAGTAACCAAAAATAAACCTTGAATCCTCGTTACTCTTGTTAAAGCTACGTAAACTAATTCTCTAGGATGTTTGCGATCGTATTCGTAGACAATAGTATCATAAGTACCTCCTTGTGATTTGTGAATAGTCATTGCCAAAGCAGAAATTAGGGGGAAATGTTAAGGATCTAAGCAAATATGAAAAACGGATATTTAAAATAACTCTAATTCCCTGACAATATTTCTTCGTAAATTTCTAATAATAAAATCGAATGATATAAAATTATAGATAATCATTTTGCAAAAAGTAGAAGAGCATATATTTTATTTTTGACAATTTAAATTAATAAATAATGATTTCGAAATATTAAATTTTTAAATAAAATAAAATATTTAATGGAATTAAAGTAAAATTCGTTTTCATTACTTCAAACTAAAGATTTTAATGATATAATGTAACAAACTATAATTTTGCATTTTTAACCATATCTTAAACTTCAACACATTAATCTTGAATTATTATTAGATTTTATAAAATTTTTAATTTCAAAATCCACGATAAAATTATGATTGAACAACTAGATGTCTGTTTTACCACGGTAGTAAGAAAACGTCTAAGCCACTGTGAAATACTAATCCGGATTGCGTGATGCATTGCAGAGGTGAAATAATAGAGAATAAATAATACAAAATTTTCAAAGGCCAGAATAAATACGACGATTTAAAATAATTTTAAATAATATAAAATTTTCAAATGCCAAAATAAATGCGAGTCTTTAAAATAATTCTCTGTTATTTATTTTTCATCTTACAAATATTAGTATATTTATTTAGTTCTCACTACTATACGGTACAATGATTTTTCAATTAAACGATTCAAATAATAATCAAACAAAAACACAATTTCAACAATGCACAGTATATACACATTGAACCCTTCCCTAAGTCCATTCAATTTCACTTATAAGATATACACAGCACTATACGTCAGCTGTATAGCTACAGGAAAACTGCTATAAGCATGTCGGTGACGCAAACGCACGAGATTTTACCCATCCAAAAAGTGTCTAAAGCGAACAGTACAGTGCGCATGCGCTAGTCAGAGCATGTCGGTGACGTGAACCCATAAGATTGTCCCCTACCAAAATGTGCCGAACGCGGCTAAAGAAGTTTTCACTTCAAAAAAAATTATTGCACCACCTCTGGACAAGCTTCTGACTAAGGGACAAGCGTTCATGTAGCTTTTGAGTGCGACGTTTACCAACAGTTAATCAATCAATAGATGAAAGGATCTTGTCATTTACAAGCAAATAACATTCTTTTCTCACTATATACATTTATATAAATGCTATTTACATTTTACTTCAAATAATCTTTCTGACAAGTTGCTTTGAATAAGAAGTATTTAGATGCCTTTCCGAGTTTATATACTACTCCTTGTCTTCTCATTATTTTGAGTAAAACAAGATTTGATTTCAAAAGATCCTAATTGTGGAAACAAATGTAGAGTTCATAGAAAATTTTAACCGTTTGAAGGCAATAACAGACGATTTTTTAAGCGTAAAAGAGAACTCTGTTAATAAGACTATTGGTAACATTTTACGATTTTTTGCTCACAAGTGTCAGGGCCCCGTATCATTGATACGGCGGTAGCTACGCCCTTGTAAAGATAGTAAGATTACACAGATTTTAAAACAAGTAAAAAAGATGAAGCAAAAATGTATGTAAATTGTACTGGAAAACAATTTAGACTAATATGAGCAGTAAAGATTTGAAAAATAAAATGAGTAACTTAGAAATGTTAGTAAAAAGGCAGAAAAAATATGGAAATCGGAATGTGGAAAAAATATATTAATATTTAAAAAATTCTGGCTGAAAAAAAAATTACTTTGTGGAAAAAAATAATAAAGATTGTTAGTATAATGTTATGAAACAGATTTCTCAACAATATGCCAATCCACTCAATATATTGAATCCTCCTCACCAATTGCCAGTTTTACTCTTTCTTCTTACAGGGCCGGCTCTAGCAAATTTGCCGCCCCGGACTGAAATGAAAAATGTCGCCCCTCTCCCCAAAGTAAAAAAAAAATTATTATTAAAAAAGATAAAAATTGTTCATAAATACACACCTAAAAAACTTGAATATTCCTTACGAAGAAAAAGGGAGCTAACAGTACATATATAAATATTTATTAAAAACGAAAACATAAAAAGTACCAGTGTTTTTTTCTGACTTTTAATTCTGAAAACTTTCGATAGCCTAAGCCATCTAATCTATCTTGAAAAGTGGTGGTGTTGGGACTAATCCCCATCTGGTCTAGTTTCACTAGACCAGATCCATGAGTTCATTTATCTTCACAAAGTCTAAGAACCGCAGGGGGGAAGCAACAGCCTCCTCACATGAAAACCCCACACATTGCAGAATGTGCTGGGAGAAACTGATCTCACATTTGGTGCAAATTGGGTAGCTTCTTTTACCATCTTCAAAATTCATGCACCTCAGGTGACCAGTCGAAAATCGCGAGAATGCCGTCTGATACGATCTGGAACCTTTGAATGATATGGCGGATCCAGGATGTCTTTGAAAATACCATGGGTGTACAGGAGGGGCAACCCAGGTTCTACATATCAATTCTTTAGCCCTGGAGTAGATCTCGGTTGACGTAAGGACCATGTGGTCTTCCGGGTTCACAGGATCACTGGCAGCCGCTTTCACAAGATCATCCGCTTCTTCGTTCCCGGGCAGGCCTACATGAGAAGGGACCCACTGTAGATGGATAGGGTGCCGATATGAAAGCTGCTTAAAAAGGTGTAGAATACTCCTGCTGGTGCTGTCACCGATAGATGGCCAATTCGATAAATGTTGGATGGAAGATCGGCTGTCTGTCAGGATCCAAATTTCAGAAAAAGCTTGGCCTTGTATGTTATTAATCAGTGAAAGACCACACAGGATAGCTATTAGCTCCGTTCTGAAGACAGAAGCGTGATCAGCATTTCTTCTCTGAATTTTAATGTGATGCGGCCAGGTATTTCAATCAAAACTCCACTGCCAGTAGTGTTTGTTTTCCCCTTACTGCCATCAGTATAGATCTTCACTACATCCATTGGAATCCCATCAATCACCTCCAGAGCCAATTGCTTTATAAGTTCGGGGTGGTCAGACATTTTATTGACATTGGTACTTAAAGTAGTATGGAACGTGACTCTCGGGAGTCCAAAGACAGGATTGATAAAGGAAGTCAGGCAGTGGTGCTCCACATTAAAATTCAGGTATTGTGCAAGTGCTTGGGAGAAGGGACTTTTACGTTTCAACCTTTGATTTTCTGTCCAATTTTTTTAAGTATTGAGAGGTTCTGTGTTGATCACCATAACTCAGCAGTTTGTTGAAATACTTGGTCAAGCAATAGCTTCTTCTCATATCTAAAGGCTGAAGGTCGCACTCATATACAGCTAAGTTATTAGGACAGCTGTTACGAAGACCTGCGATGATTTGAGCAGCACTCAGCTGTATTCATTCAAGTTTCTTATGGTTAGAATCAGAGGCATTAAAGAAAATGGCAGAACCAAACTCCAAAATAGACCTGATTAAGGTAGTATAGGTAATTTTCAGAGTAGAGGCATCTGCACCCCAATCACGCCCAGAGATATATTTCTTGGTCTAAGTTAAAACCTAGATATTGAGGATGTTTTACGTATCAGAGTTTTTGATCCTTTATGAAAACAGTTGGTTGATATTTATATAGATGTCTATTGGTGGTGAAGAAACTGGTCACGGACTTCGTGAAATTAAAGGATAATTTGTGGTCAGTCACAAAGTCATTAACTTTGCTTAGGCAATGGGATAGATTAGCCTCAATAGAAGGTACGTCATGACTCGAAATCCAAAGGACAATATCATCTGCAAATAAACCAATACTGCTACTCTCAGTAATCACCTTTTCCACTCCAGCCAAAAACATAGAAAAGAGCGTAGGACTGAGTACTGATCCTTGTGGAACTCCTTGGATGAGTTTAAAGTCCTTGGAAAGAGTTTTATTATACTTAACTCGAATAACTCTAGATTTAAAAAAATCTGAGATCCATGGCAGAGCTCTCCCTTTTATACCAAATATATTAAACACTTTAAGAATGAGCTTGTTTCTCCAGACCATATCGAAAGCTTTAGATAAGTCTAAAAATGCTGCTGCTGTATGATTGGTTGGTTTTAAATTTTGGGCATCTCTGACACATTGACAAAAGTACAGAATCTGATCTTCTATACTATGTCCTCTCTTAAATCCATATTGTTCCCGTGGAATCAGATTATTGCTGTCTAGAAAGTAGGTGAGTCTTCTTAGCATCATTCCTTCCATAATTTTACATGGTATACTTGTCAAAGCAATTGGCCGATAACTCTCAGGGGAACTAAGTACCTTGCCCGGTTTCCTAATGGGGATGATAGTGGCTCTTTTCCACTCATGAGGTAGTCGGCCACTTTTCCAAGATTGATTAAATATATCCAGCAGAGGTTGAGTGCCGCTCGGACCAAGATGAGAAATCATAATCCCGTGAATGTTATCTGGTCCCGGTGATTTCTTTGGATCGAGAGCATTTAAGGCTAAGAGTAATTCTTGCATAGAGAAGTCGGCCAAGAAGACTGGATCACCAAGATTTGAGCTACGACACTTGTGTATAGCAAATTTTGCCTGTCTTTCAGTATGTTTGTCAGCTTTATTAAAAGTCAAGTCTGCTCATTTTCCGATAATGGCTACCTAGGATATTTGCAGTAGCTCTTTCATCATTTGGAGGGAAACCATCCACAGTCAAAATGGTGTTGCAGACCTCCCCTTGAGGTCGGTCTCTACTCAGAGATTTGGCAATAGCCCATAATTTGGAGTTATTGGTTCTAGCATCAATTTTACTGCAGATCTCGTGCCATGATGCTCGCTTTTTTGCTGCATACAGACGTTTAATTTCTGCATTAGTTTTGTTAAATTCAACTCTGATACTGTCGCTGTTGGTATGCTTGAGTTTTTGAAACAATATGTCTCTTCTGTCAACTAAAGGCCGTAGACAAGGGTCATTGTGCATGTAGGTAGCTTTAAAATGCTTGAAATTTCCCCTAGGGATGGTTTTCTTTGCATTACGAATTACAACTTCCTTGAAATTGATCCAGTTTTCGTTGAGTTGATAAGAAAGCGGGAGTGAAGAAAAGTCTTTTTCTGTAAGTTTAGCAAATGCTTGCCAATCAGCTTTACCGAAATTCCAAAACATTTCTCTAGTAAGAATGCTCTTCTGAGATTTTTTCCAGTTCAATTTTGATGGGGAGATGATCACTTCCTATGTTTCCCAAAACGGACCAGTGACAGAAAGGGAAGACATCCGCACTAGCAAGAGCAATATCAAGGGCTTCTGCAGTATTGTAGCTAAAAGAGTGGTGTGTTGGGGAGCCATCATTGAGGAAGAGGAGAGCTCTGTCAGCAGCTGCATTAAGGAGATCACAGCCTCTACTGTTATTTACAGAACATCCCCAGGATGTATGCTTAGCATTGAGGTCTCCGATGAAAAGACTTGATGCATTGGCTGCTGTTCGATCTAAGAAAGAATCAGGCAAACAACCCTGATTTGGAGGGTGATACATATTAAATATATTCAATTTATGTTTTCCCCAGAAAATTGAGACACCCTGAATTTCTACATCTGTGCTCGTGTGGTATAATGATATTTTGATATTTTACATCTCTAATTAAGAGTGCAAGACCACCGCCACCTCCATTGGGTCTGTCCAAACGATTTATGTGAAACCCTTTGATGTTCAATTTCATTTGTTCTTTTAGCTTGGTTTCCTGGATTGCAATAATCTGGACATTATGAATATCGGCGAGTTCCAAAAGCTGGTCCAATTTCACCTTCATGGCATAGGTAGACAGTCCATTCATATTGGCCTGAAGTATTCTCAGCGATTTAATTTTACTACGTGGTGACCGTAAATTACTTTTCGCTCTGAGCCCTCTGCCTAAACTCAGAACGCGCCCCTTATTAACCTGCGCGACGGAAGATGCAGTTTGATTAGCAATAGAATCAAGGTTCATGGTAAAGGGGGTAATTTGACAGCTTCTGTTGGTCCGGAAACCTGGAGCACCTTGGCAAGATGTTAGCATCATAGGTAGAAGACTCATTTCGCTCCTTAACCTTCAGACCTTAGCTGAGCATAGTGGAACGGCCTTCACGCCTTGGGTGACCCTGCCAGGAGATTACTCTCCTGACGTACATCGCCCGTTCCGTCCAGGAACACCCCCTCGCCGGCTAAAAAGCACACTTTGAGGTGGCTGCAGGACTTGAGGGGGATCTTGAAAAGTTGTGAACTGTAATAAATATTTTATTAATTTTAATTTTGAAAAATTCTTCTCTACACTTGCCAAACTTACTGGAAAAGAAAGTAAAATTTTTAATGTAATAGCAAGATTTGGAGCAAATTCTAAAACTGAAATAAATTTTAAAACTGCAACTAGGCTTTCTTTTTTGCCTAATAAATTTGTAACTGACATTATCTCATCTACTGGTTCAAATGCATTTATATCCACTGTGCGGTCAACATCATTTCTAAATTTTTTCAGTTTTTAATTAATTAAATTTTAAGGTATTTCTTAAATCATATATATTGTACAAAAATTGAAAACAATTACTGTGAGTACTCATTCAATTACACTCATGTCTATAAATTAAGGATAATTCAGAATCACACAGAAATTGAACTCTAAAATAAAAATTTCACCTGTAGAATTATCACACACATCTTGAAGAAGAATATGCAAATTACAGAAAACCATCAGATGGCGTGGATAGTACGTCACAATGACGAGAGTGTAAGAGAGGGGTACATAAGGAATGGTGGCAAAGAAGTAAAATTGTTCACAAGCGCTTTAAAAGCCTTTCAGTGCAATAACCGCATAGTTATGGCACAAAGGAAGCATTTGGATGATTTTTACGTGGTAGAATTATCGGACGACTGGAATGTGGCCGTACCCAAATGGAAGTATCCGAGGAACTTGGAATCGCCTAGAGTGTCATCTCCAGGTTTGGCAATGATTCCAAGATGATGGTAATGTGAGTAGATGTTACAACACAGCTCGCCCCCGAGTTACAACGCCGAATGATGACCGGTATTTGGCAGTTACTGCCAAAAGAAACAGACGGAGCACAGCATCAGACCTATCTCGTCAGTTCTCTTCAGCTACCGGTACGACAGTTTCAAGGCAGACCGTGTACAGACGTTTAGGGCACATTGGTCTATTTGCTCGAAGGCCTGACGGATGTGTTCCCCTTACCGCAACTCACTGTCGCCTGCGATTAACCAGGAGTAGAGAGCATACATTGTGGACACCGCAACAGTAGTCTTGTGTGATGTTTCCCGACGAGTCCAGGTTTAGTTTGCAGTCTGATTCTCGCCGGACTTTCATATGGAGAGCGTCAGGTACCCGTTACCACCACTGAACGACACCGTTAAGGTGGTGCAGGATGGCTCGTTTGGGGAGGAATTATTCTTGGTTCCAGAACTGAAATGCATGTTCAGAGTGTAACGATGACAGGCCCCATCTATCGAGATGTCATTCTGGAACAACATGTTCGTTTGTTTCGGGGCGCCATGGGTGCTGAATTTCTGTTTATGGATGACAACGCCCGTCTTCACCGTGCAAACATTGTAGACGAATGCCTTCAATCGGAGGATATCACCCGTATGGATTGGCCAGCATACTCACCGGGCTTGAATCCAATAGAGCATGTGTGGGATATGCTTGGCCGACGAATTCCAGCCCGTCAACCCCTCCCACCTGTCTACCGGAACTTCGGAGGGCATTGCTTGATGTGTGGTGTACTATTCCCAAAGATCAGACTGATAATTTGATACTCAGCATGCGTAGGCGTGAGTGAGTGAGAGAATATTAACGTCGCACTGATTAGCAACACGAGGGCTTTTGGCGACGGACCGCGTAATTTTGAACCATGGTCAAGTGACGCGGACGACACCTGAGCTGGCACCCCCTCTCCTAACTACCACACCACACCAACGGGAGGACGTTTGAGCTCTCGACAGATTTAAAGTGCATCGCTCCCCTACACTGCGGATCTTTAGTGGTACTAGGATCGAACTCATGACACGTTAGCCAAGATCCGATGCCTAGACCACTCGGCCACCGCGGCCTCAGCATGCGTAGGCGTTGTAAGGCCTGTATTGCATCGTCCGGGAGACATACTCCGTATTAACCATCATACTAACCATGTTATACTGTTTTTTGTAAAAGGTTCTTTTTTGAAATTGCTCCAGGGAGTAAAAATCCGAATTTTTATTAATTATGTCAAACATATAGCATCTTTTTTGCTCTTTACCTTTTGTTTAATAAATAGACTTTACAAATAAGTCAAATTTGGTTTGCTTCTGTCTCTTTCTTTGCCTGAACTTCATTATCCTTAATATATGGACATGAGTGTAAATCTGAATTCCAAGGCATTAACTGTTTGGTCCATGGTAAGAAAATAAAACTCTATCTCTTGAATTTTAATTTAGGATATATATTCCACCGGATCATCTTGTGCTTCATAATCAAAATTCACATTTTTCTGTCGAACTCTTTGGCATGGCTGTGTCACCTCAAAGTTAGCAGGTATATCAAACTCGACGGTCAGTTCTTTTGCATCACAGTGCATTTTATCAAAAGCAACATCTGATCGAAGATCCTTAAAAAATATTTACAATTTCTTGAAAGTTCCGTAGTAGATGGTAGATCGTAATCTTTTAGCTTGCTAATTGGATTTTTATGGAATTAAAGATTTTATACCATATAATGATGGACAAATGAACTTGAATTGTTAAACAGAAATTTAATGATCCAGAGGCCTCATCTCGATTGTCAATTTCAGCATTATTATAGGAACTAAATAAAGCATCATAAATACCTCCCAATTGATAACTTAAGGGTTTAATAGTCTCGATTCGGCTTTCCCAGCTATTTGCACTAAGTGGCTTTATACATTTTAATATTATAACCCAACGAAAACTTGATGAAAATAATAACTAATTGAACTATATTTAATAAAGTACGGGCTTATAAGGATGTTTTTGCCATGGCATTAACGACCAAATTTAAAGAGTGGCTACTACATGGCACACAGATTGTTCACGGATTTAATGTCCTAATTTTAAATTGAGCCCCTGATTTCTCGCCTCTCATATTGGCTCCGTTATCGTAAGCCTGTCCTCGAATATCTTGCAAGTTTAGTCCTACATTTAAATTTCTCAACTATTAAATTTGAAAGTTCTCTTTCAGGCAATCTTTCAACTAGATGGAAACCTAAAAAACTCACATTAGTTTTAACGATAACTTCGTTAGGATTAGATTTCTCAATATATATATACCTTACATAAATGTAATTTGTTCGATCTTGCAGGGCTCACGGGTGCAATCTAAAATTATCAAACAATACCTAGCTTGTTTAATTTTATGAATAATGTGTAATTTAATATTCATATGTAAAATATAGAAATTATCTCATTCTGAATATTGATTCCTAAATAGTGTAATTTAACTTCTTCCTTTTTTAGGACCCTTCGGACATGCTCCTGAATTATTTGATCAAATTATTTGGAAAAAATTATCATTATTCGAATCGTTAAATTTATCACTCTTACCCCGAAGAGCTAAACAATTTAAAACAATCATTTTTAATGTTGCTACAGTGCCTAGAACCTCGCGCCAATAATTAATCTCCGCAGTAATAAATCTTGGCGAGTCACTGTGTCAATTGTTTTAGATCATTGTAATCGCTGACTAAATTCAATCCAAGACTTTTGGTTTTTGATGTTCCATGTTCATTTAGAGTTTCAAAGAGGTGTTTCCGATTTTTAAAACCTTCTGTGGAAAGGGAAATAATGACATAGCCAAACATTTTGCCGAAAAAATTAGTATACACAGTTTTTTGTAAAAGAATAGACTAACAATTTACGTATAACTTTTTCACCCTTTTTAAAATTCTAGTATAATATTATAAGTTATATATATATATACACTGCTGGCCACCGTAAATGCAACACCAAGAAAGACAAGAGATAGCACAACAAAATTTATTTTGTAGATAACATGTTGACCAAATGATTAAATTTATAGACTTCTGTGAAGCGTGGTTCCTGCCAGAATTAGTAGCCAGAGTAGCCGCCAATGTTGGAGATCACCGCTGCCACACGCCTCGGCATTGATTCAAAGAAACTTTGGATGTGTTCTTGGGGTACAGCAGACCAAGCAGCTTCCACACGTTGCCAAAGTTGATCTGGTGTGGCAGCTGGGGGTGTAATCCGAGTCAATCGTTGAGCAACCATGAACCACATGCTTTCTATCGGCGAAAGATCCGAAGAGCCAGCCGGCCAGGGAACCAATTCAATCTGGTGATTGACGAAGAACCTTTGGACAATGCGTGCCACGTGTGGTCGCGTATTATCCTGTTGAATATGGCTGTGGCCAAGCCCTGAAGGTAAGGAAGGACAACTAGCTCCAACACCTCGGAGATGTAGCACTGGCTGCTTAAAGCACCGGCAATGCGTACTAGAGCAGTGCGAGAGTGATATCCAATACCGCCTCATACCATAATACCCGGTGCAGGACCAGAGTGGCGGTGCATAACGTAGCTGTTCAGCATCCTCTCTCCACGGGGTCTCCAGACTCGAATCCGACCATAATGGTGTTGCAGACAAATGCGTGACTCGTCAGTAAAGACAACTTTATTCCATTCTGCCGCCCACATCCTTCTTTCATCGCACCATTGGCGGCGGAGACGTCTGTGGTTCTGCGTCAAGGGTAGACCAAGCAATGGAGGTGTTGCGGACAAACCACTCTGCTGTAAACGGCTTCGAATGGTACGCGCAGACACTGAAATATGCGTTACAGACTCAATGTGCTGTGCCATGGTTCGTGATGTGACTGAGCGATCCATCACTGCCATGCGCACAATTTGCCTGTCCTCACGTGAAGTGGTGCACTGAGGTGGATGCGATCGACCACGTCGGTCCGTCATACCCTCCTGCATCCAACGGTTACATATCCACATTACAGTTGTTTGGTTTCGTCCAACACGAGTACCGATTTCCCTGAAAGATAATCCACAATCTCGGTAGGTCACTATCCTTCCTCTGTCGAACTCGGATACTTGATCAAAAGCTGATCGCTGTTTTCTACGAGAAATAACTGATCGTTTTTTGAAAAAACCACAATTGCCGAACTTGAAATCTCCAAGCCTTAAATAGCGCTGTGAGGTGGCGCCGCATGCGTGCCTGCGCTGAAATTCTAATCATTTGCATATCTCACCTCCGCTAATGCATGTTGTAAATTTCATGTTATTTGCGTGCTTCCTTCAGGGTGTTGAATTCACGGTGGCCAGCAGTGTATAATATAAATATTCGACCGGTGTCGTCATAAGAAAAATCATACTTTGTCAATATAGCTAAAGGGAGTCCTTTTACTAAACATCTATCGGCATCTGATATAATAATTGGCCAGGTTCCTGGACCTGATCGTCGTGATCTTTGGATTTTTCTGGAGGAGTTCCTACAAGAGCAGTGCCACTATCGGTTCTGTTTATTTCATCTGCAACGTACGCATCATGAAAATCTAAATCAGATTCTAATCATGACTACCTTACTTTTTTTTCTGGTGTCTTGTAAGGAGTTCAGTAAACTTCCAGCGTTTTTTTTTTTTAATATAGGCTAATTTTTCGAGTTTCTATCTTTTTTATTGGGCACTAGATAGTTTTTTATGCTCTCTCTTGGACATTATAAAATTTCCAAAAAAAATCACATTTTTACAATTAACAAGACAAATGAGTCACAGTTTTTAACTCTGGGAGTCGCAGGTTCTCTTACAAATAAAATTTCGCTTCAGCAATATTATTTCAATTTAATCTAAAAATAAAATTTTAGAATCCATATACTCTTAACTATAACTATTGATACATGTATACAAAATAATTTCATTGACATTAAAATGACCTATTTTTCTATTAACTCAATAATTCTTTTGTTTAAAATCATTAAATTTCTATGTGTGTGTGTGATTTATTTATTACACACTTAATTTATATATATATTAATAGTCTAAAATCACTAGGTTTCTTTAAAAGTATATTTTAGAAAATATATTCGTACTAATTTTTCCATAACAAAAAAAAAATATTTTTAAAATTCTGTCAAAATGCCGCCTTGGACATGGGTCCGGCCCTAGAGCCGCCCCTGCTCCTTATCTTCTCTGAGAGTAAATTGTAATAGAATCGATTTATACATCGGACATAGTTGCGCGAATCGACAACACAATGTAGAGTTCCTTATAAATTTCATCGACGAAGAACGTTTGAAAAATTCATAACAATTAAAATGGAAATTCACAATTTGCTGCCAGTGAAAAAAAATAATGCGATAGATTTATCGTTGTGGTGGCGCGAATTTACACCTTAAGATTCTCAATGAAACATACGGCCGTCAAATTCCTTTTTCTGTCAGTAAACAATTATTTTTATGCCACTCATCACATATCATGATAGCCGAAATCTTAATCAAGAATGAGAAAAAGAAAATCCAAACTCTCCTTGAAAACAAAATAGATAAAAAACGTAGATTCGGCAATTCTTTCAGTCTATAAAAATTAAACGCGAAACCCTCGCATTCTTTAGAAGGAAAATTATCCATGTTCAAATTAACTACAGATGACAAAAGCTGCAATCTAGAGAACATATAAGGTTTGGAAATGGTTAAATATGTATGAAAATCAAATTAAAATCGTATGGAATTAATAGTTACCGCCATAAAAATTAGCTACAATATACTTAATAGTAATTGCAAGTACAGCACAAAACGATAAAAACCAAGGTAACATTATCGTCCAACTTGGCAAATATCAGCAGCTTAGCGTGTAGCGTTCTGTTATCAAATTAGTGCTTAGATGTCTTGCTATGGAAAAATATGAAATCCATCCATTATTATAAAAAAAATCACAAATTTTATCCATGCACTTATTTTGGGCGTTAACTTTTTTTAATGGTTAGAAGAAAGATATTAAATGACAAAATCTATTTTCATAGTTAAAACACCACGGAAAAAGTATAATTAAATTATTAATAATCAATTTATAAATAAAATAGTATATGCAAGTTTTATGATTTTAAAATTAATTTGACTGTAGTTTGAGTTCATTAAAAATTTGCTACTTTTCCTTCCTCAGTGGCTCAACAGCTCAGGGTGGGCCTTGGCCTTCTCAAGAAGCCTTTTCCAGGCCAGCCTTCTTCCTGCTATTGTTCTCCTAGTTCTCAAAACTAGATTTTTTTTTCTAGGCCATCAATCCATCAAAGATGTGGCATGCCCTTTCTTCGTGTGTCAATTGGTTGAGCATTGAAGACTTTTTTAGTGGTACAGTCTTCATTCTGGCAACGTGACCTGCCCATTTAAGCAAGGATATATTTTCTTCTTGAGATTTTATAATAAGAGTTTTTTTTATGGGGTAGGACTGTTAGCCCTACGCCCAACCCCCAAATCTGTTATGTTTAGGAATATTTAAATTGATCAAATTTTAATTCCTCTTTAACCAGCATTACATACTGACACAAATGCAAACATTTAGTATTTGAGCAATTCTATGAAAAACTTTAATGAGCCATTTTTACTGCAGATAAATTACAGACAATTATAAATTGGGTAAAATTTTCATAATTTCAAATTTGCATAAAAAACTGCCATGTATTAGTTACAATAATAAAAATACATTCTAGATGATATGGCTAACTTATACAGTTAATAGTTTTTTTTTTAAATCTTTAAAAATAAAGGTAATTTTTTTCTTAAAATAACATTTAATAAAAAGTATTGCAAAAGTATGTGGAAAAAATGATACATTTATTGTTCAATAGTTAGACAATTACATACAGTACAATATCACACAATAGAAATTTACATTTTACTCAAGCTATTCTACTTAGAAATTTTAAACAGTGAATTGTGATTAGTAAATTGATTGGTTATATCAAGCCTTATCCATTCAACACTCATGTAAGATAAATGATAGTCAGTCACTTTCACATTTATCAACTTTTTAAAAAAATGTGTTCTGATATGAATAATCTTGAATTAAAAAATACATTTTCCTGCAGAAAAATTAAATATTCAAATTAAACATTATCAATATGCACATCAGACAGACAAAATATTATTGATTATTTTCCATTAAAGCCATATCCTTTGGCACTGTTTTGTTTTGGTAAATTTTTTCAGTTAGGCAATACTAATTTGAATTAGTGTCTTTCTTGGGTACTACAACTGAGAACTGGAAACAGCAAAAACTGATTTACAAAAAGAAAAATAATTCAGATTACATTTTTTTAGAAATTGGATCTGGGAAGATTTATTGCTAAATTAGAGAAAATGTTTCTCTTTCTCGTGTTTTCTATAGCAACAATAGAAAAAATTATTATGAATTGAATAAGATTTTCTCATTTTAAACATAGGAAATAAATCTCCCAATTTGGAAGTACAAAGTTGTATATTAAGCATTGTAAAATGAAACATTTCGCAGAATCAAACTTTATTTCAATGATCAGATGAACAAAATTATTCAAATGGTTTGTTTAACAGTAAGGGAATAGGAATAATTTTATTGATGCTGTCACTGAATATCACACATGCTGTAGAGAAGTGATCTCCAAATGTTTTAATAACACAACTCTATCATAAAAAGTACCCTATTCCCACTATATAAATATCCTGAGGTTAATTTTTCCCATATATCTCCCAAGTATCACATATTCACATATCCCACTTTGGAGATCCCTGTAGTAGAATACTTGCAGTGTTTAATAAAATGTAACAATTTACAAACAAGCACTGATATAACTGACACATATTCTTAGTTCAATTGAAATAATTAACTATAATTGAATAATTAACTTGTCACTACATACATTCCAAAATTAGTAATATTATCTGCTGAGCTAAATGACATTTTTAATTTCACGTCTGATCTTTTAAATTGTGTTGAATTCATTTTTTAATGTAATATTTATTAATAACTTGTTTCCTCTCACTTTGCATGTTTCTAGTTAAATAGCTTCTAGTTAGGATATGCTAAATGTAACTATCCTTTTCTATACATCTTTTAATTTCCTGGTTTTCTTTTTAATACTTTAGAGAATAATATAAAGAAAAATTGATAAATTTTACAAATGCTGAATCCATATAAAAAAAATTAAAAATTGACAGAATAAAGTTTTTGATATTGGGTCAATGACAGAAAAAAAAATATATACTAAATGTACTTAATTCAGAGTTGAAAGTATTTGGTATGGCTTCAACAGGAAAATTTCAGATTATATCCAATCATAATAGTAAATTATTGCTTACAAATAAGTTTTGTCTTAGTTTTTCCTCGCACATCACATTTCTCTTTTCAAGTACTGAACATTATTGAAAATTCAAAATAACTAAACACTTACAGAAAAAAAACACTACATTTAATTAAAATACATCACAAAATATTATTAACATACAGGTATATAAAACATGGCAACATTTTAAATACTGATATCCTTTTTAAAATATTTTTCCATATTGCACTGATTTTCATTATAACCTGGGGAAGAAAAGGTATGTTGAGTCCAATTGTTTTGATGGAAATGTAGTACTTTTCCAAAGCTAACAAGATGGTGATTAGCAAGGATCAGCTACTTTAAACCAATTTTGCAGAGCCAGCACATTTTGTTGAAATCCTTAAACTAGATAGAATAAAACTTAGAATTCTTCTCAAGGTTTTGTACCTAAATAGTTGCTCCAATAAAGTAAGACTCATCCTTCTCAAGGTTTTGTACCTAAACAGTTGCTCCAATAAAGTAAGACTCAAATTTATAGATGGGCAGAAAACAAAAAGTTAGTAATTATATCCAAGCACTGAAGATTAAACATTAATATTTCAGTTTTAAGCACAATCTTTTCTACCATAAACAACTTCACATTTTCTACAACAACAATATTAATGCAGTAGAAACACACTTTAATTATAAGCTAATGATAGTGTATTGATAATTATTAATTTTTAAAAAAATTTCAAGAAAAATCATGTACTTCAATATTTACAGTATGACAGTGATTTATTTCATTTTATAAATTATAACAAGCAGTTTTATCAAGAGGAAAAAACAGAATCCATATAAAAACATCTAGATAGTAACAGATGAATGATAATTACCCAATGAAAAAAAATTCTATGGATAATTTTTCCTGGCAAACAAGCAAAATTTATCAGACAATTTGCATTTATTAATTACAGCCTTTATTTAAAAAAAATATGAGGTATTTCATTCATTAATGCATCACTTAGATTTTTAAAAGATAAATTTCAATATACAAATTACAAGGGTAAAAAGTTGAAAATTTAATAATGTGCTAAAAAATTAAGAAATGTGAAGTTATATTTCTTTTATTAGAATGTAATTACAGGAGTAGAAAATACATTATTTAGACAAAGCAATTACTTTTATAATTCTGTCCACATTAATTTAATGAAAAGAATTATTTCCAAACAATGCATGTTCATAATTTTAAGATTAAAAATTAGTACAAACCAATAATCTAAAAAGCACAGTAAACATATGAATGAAGTAAATACATTAACTGAAGGTAATTCACACATTCCATTTTTGTGGAGTGGAGAGGGGGGGACAGGTACTCATTAATGAAACAATTCAAAGTAAGGATGGCAAGATTTACATTGATGTATCGGAGTATTCACATTCACAATGTAAATAAATATATTTAAAAAGTTCTGTGTGAAATTAAATTCATGAATACTTCGATGCACATGCCAACAAGTAAAATCCATAAAGGTATCATAACATAAAACCAACTAATTTTATTGTAATATTGCAGTCTGACAGACAACATAATCTGGAATGCCACTTTCAAAAATACACATAATAAATACCAACATTTTCGGTCCATTGTGACAAACAGCCGGTCGTGGCCATTTCTGCAGTGTGATATAATTCTGAAGATAATAAACATCAGCAGTTTGAAATCGAATATCCACATTGGAATAAAAATGATGAACCAATCCCACTCAGCTTCATCGTCTAATCGTAGAGTAACTAGAACTAGAAAGATAGCAAATAAAAACCATGTCAGTAGAGCTCTGTGGAGTACAGCCATAATTTAATATGAAGCTGCTTCTCACACATATTTTCCGTTAAATATTGAAAGCATTTAAGCAGCAATATTATGTCATACGAAACCTCTTTCTTTCTAATAAAAGAAAAAGCCTTTGATTATAATTATTTGACATTTTCATTACTAACTGGAAACTTCCGCATGGCGTTACGGAGAGAGCGAAATTCGATTCTGCTCTTTACAGGCCTGCTCTTTGGCTCGCTTAAAGGGAATCGGCTAATTTCTCATTGGTGTGTTACGATTATTTAGGGCTGCCTGATTCGGCATTTAAACTCGTTTTTTTTCATCCCGAATGTTTTTGCATAAATATGAAAATAATAAAATAAATAACTTTCTTTCCAAATCCAAGATCACCATTTTCTTCTATTGATACCTTTAAAGTATAAAGATAACACCTTTAAAATATAAAGATTTTAATACCTTTAAAATATAAAGGTATTTTCAAACCTTTACCTTTGGTAGTCTAGGAAATTCTCCGAATTTTTGAGTTCATTCAAAAATGTTTTGCAATTATTCCTCAATGGCATCAAAAATGTTTTTTTCATTCGCTGTGCTTCTGTTGTTACGGATACAATTTTTTTTTTGAAATATATTTAAGAAAAATAGAGCTTTTTGTATTCGTAATCTTTAAGGAAAAACTTTACCATGCAATAGCAATAGAATTGTTGAAAGGAAATTCCACGAAAAGGTAAGACTTATTACTTTTAAATTTGGAATAAAGACACTATTATTTCAAATAAACTGTTATCCAGTTAAAAACGAATAAATATTCACATAATATAAAGTTAATTTACATAAAAATCAAAACCATAGTCGTTTATCATTTAACCCCCAATGATTATGTCAAATGTAGATAATATGTCCAATAAATAAAATATGTGACTGCTCGCATCAATTTTTTCAAATTACTGTATATATACACATATACATACATATCAGTGCCGTCTTAAGCTCATTTCGGTCCCTGAGGGCAGAATATCTACGGGCCCCCTTGGCACTGTAGTATTCAAGGAGGGACTCTTGTATCCGGTACTTATCTGGGCCATTCAAGGCCCCGGGACCCTAGGTGCCCACCCCAAGTGCCCAATGGCTAAACCTGTACTGATACATATACTTATGTTTCAGTAAGTTTATTTATATATATATATTTAAGTTCACATTTATATATAATGAATTTATATTAATATTTATAGCAAAGTGCATCTTTATGTAAAAAGTATTTTCAAAAGATTATTAAATTTTAAAGTAATTGAAGAAGTTTGGATTTTACAGCCACAAGAAGTTAAATCTAAGGTCCATTCTGAACAATGGAAAACAACTGATTACATTTATCATGTGAACGTCATGAATTTAAACCATTAAAGTATACGCAATTTTGAAATGTTAATATTGAACTATCACAGGTCTACAATAAAAAAATACAAAAGCAGTGATAACTGAACTTGATGCATTTTTTGGTGCTGATTTCAGAAATAATAATGAAAATTTTCCATCACGTAACGTTTTTTTGAAAAATTTAATTTTACTTGAATTTTTATGCACACTTACCAAAAAGTTTTTTTCAACGTTGCATTTCTTTCTTCTGGGGTCTACCTTCATTGAACCTTGGTGAAATGTACAGAACACCGCTTTGTGACATTTCCGTATCGTCTTCCTTCCCTCCCCGTCACAATATCTCAATTAATAGCGTCATGCAAATCATTATATAGATCCTTATCTTGGCTTGACAGCGCAGGAGCTGTCGTTAGTTCGGATTGATTCTGAACGAAAGACGCTGAAATTTTGAATTTGGTTTCAGTTTTTCTTTCATGTGTAATTGAGTGTAGTGTGTGAACTGATACAGTGTAATTAGCAGCTTCATTGCAGAAATACTTTTAACTATTCTGTTTTTTTCTGTGTGAAACAAGACTTTGAGTTTGAGCAATCTGATGATTGTTACTTTTGTTCCTATCATATCAGTGGGTATGAGCAAAAAAATCAAAAGCTATCTTATTCTATAATATTCCAAAGGCCAAATGCCCCGTTCCTCATGAACCTAATGTGCCAGTGTCCAGGGACGTCTTAAGATTCATTGAGGCCCTGGGCCTTGAGAAATAAGATTTTGTGGCCCTGGGCCCCTATGAAAAAGTAGGCCCTACCTGAGATATTTAAAGGTAGATAATATATAACACATTGTCAATTTCTCGTCCAAACGGTAATTTGAAACAAATAAATGGGTAAGGTTCACAACCTCAAAAACCTAGGCACAAACCGGCTATACCGATGGCCGCATTTCGACTAAATAAGTCGAATGATTGTTCATGGTATTAGGCCTAAGCATGGACTACGGTCATCACATAATAATATTCTTACTACTTTTGTTAATTGACATGCAGTTTGATATTTTCTGTTTTTCGAAGAATATGCGGGAAAATTTGACCATTAAAATTATCCAGATCATGATCTTATTAAGACAGAGTCAAGAACGGAACAAAGTCCCCATTGAGGTCTAGGGCCCGGGCCCAGTTGGCCCCTGCTTTAAGATGTCCCTGCCAGTGCCTTTGTCTTCAACTGAGTTGCCCGTCATCTCTTCAGAGTTTTTCAGACTCAGATCATTCACAAGTTCAAGGTTCTGATACCGGATATAAGCCCTTTGTAGCCGATTCACCTCAACCCTTCTCTTTAATTGAACTTAATGACCTAAATAGAGATCTGGGCCTTTCGAAAAAGGCAGCTGAACTTTTAGATTCCAGATTGAAAGAAAAAAATTACAGTCCAAGGGAACCCTTTTTTGTTGGAACAAGAATCGAGAACAGGAATTTGTTAAATACTTTGAAGAAGATGAGAATCTGGTCTATTATTCAGATTTTCCCGAATTTATGAGCAAATTTAGCATCACTTACGATAAAGATCAATGGAGGTTGTTTATGGATTTGTCAAAAAGGAGCCTTAAGGCTGTCCTTCATCACGGAAGCCAGTATGCATCTGTACTAATTGGGCATTCTGTCTATTTAAAAGAACACTATAAAACTCTGGCTTTCGTTCACAACAGAATAAAATAAACCTATCACGGTTGGACCATTTACGCTGATTTGGAAGTTATCTCCATGCTTCTTGATCAACAAAGTTGATACAAAGTTCCCATGTTTCATTTGTGAGTGGTACAGCCGTGATAAGACTCAACATTGGGTCAAAACAGAATGGCTTAAAAACAAAACCTTTAGCCTGATGCCAAGAAACTGTTTATTTTAGTTGAAAAAGTATTGTTACCCCCTCTTCATATAAAGTTAGGCGTAATGAAGCAGTTTGTGAAAGCTATTTTAAAAGTTGGTGGTTGTTTCAAATACCCGAACAAAATATTTCCAGGTTTATCCGAAGCCAGCCATCAAATATCCACAAGTTTCTGAAGGATAACGAATTTTAGACTTACATGACATCAAAGGAAAAAGAAGCATAGATTGCTTTTTCAGGTGTCGTCAGTTTCTTGGCAATTACAAGGATCTTGACTATAAAAGTATTGTAATGGATATGCTGGAGAAATTTCAAGAGTTAAGTTGCTCCATGAATGTGGAAATACATTTCCTTCACTCACATGTGGAGTTTCCCCCGAAAATTTAAAATTAGTCAGTAAAGTACACGGGAAAGGTTCCAGCAATATATCAAAGATATGGAGAGCAAATATCAAGGAAAATGGGACAAAAACATACTAGCCGCCTGTTGTTGGATGTTAACATGAGATAGGTCAGAGATTTAACATAAAAGAAAAGTTTCAAAGGAAAAAAGAGAACGTATCTAAGTAATAACTATATTTGTTTTGTTTTCTTGGGCATTTTAAAATATGCTTCAAACTTTCATGTACACAAGCATAGTTTTTGCTCCTCTTGGTCAGTGGTCTATTTTATGTAATTACTTTAATAAAAACAAACTAAAACAGTATGTTGGTGATTTTCTTTTTGAAACTATATCATAATTGATGTAAAATGTTTAAACCTCGAGAGAATTTCTTGTTTTTCTCACGACCAAAGATGTCATGTGAGGTCTAGAAACAATGGTTTTCATCTAATTGCGGAAAAATTAATTTGCCTCAACAAGAACTAATATTTACATAGATTTAATTGGATAAAAACCACTATTTCCAAATTGTCCAGGCTAAATTGCTCGAAAGAATTTATTTTCAAGTAGTGTTTTAGCAAAAATATTGATATTGACGTTACAAAAAATCTTGACCTGACGGGGGGAAAATGGAATAAAAATCACTGATAACCTCTTTTGTATTTTTTTCCAAAACTTTAATTTTGTAGTCCTGTGTTATCTATACCTTTAAATAAATAAAGAATTTTAAATATTTTTTACTAAACATATCTTGGGCAATAAAGAAATAATTTAAACAGCACTTCTCAAAAAATTTCGGAAAAAAGTTTTTTTTTTTCTCATAATCCGTCATCAAACCCGATTCTCCCATTTTCATTGAGTCATCATCCCTGCATGTTGCGTTTTCCTTTCGTGGGAAAAATTTGTGGTTGATATAGAATAAGCCAAAGCCATTATACGGAGGAAATTATTTTTGATAGTCTCTAATATATTTTCTTGGAGAGGGTAGGAAGTTTTTAGAGTGAGGTGCCACTACATGTATCGTCTTCACCACTTGACCTAAATTTAAAACTACTATGTCCATCTTCCCAATATAACTCACTTATTGCCTTAGAAGATGCATTAATTAACCATCAACCAATATATTTGTCCTTATTATAAAGTTTAAAGAAGGCCAGATTTGTTTAGTATCTGCACACCCTGAATTTGCTACTTTACTTTAGCATTGAATGAAAATGTAATTATAAATGCCTAACATGTTTATTATCAGATAAAAAATTGCAAAATATAGCTTACAAGAATAAGATATATTTTGCTAAGCTCAATATATATATTTGAGAAAGAGAAAGATAGCTTTTTCTCTTTCTCAAATATATATATATATATGTGTGTGTGTGTGTGTATTTGAAACGAGCCCAATTCCCTTCTATCCTGTGACCCGGCTAAAGGTGTAGGAGGAAATAAAGGATCATTCGACACGATAAATTTCAATTATTTTATTTACCACTTTAAACGACTCAAACGGCCGTGGGTAGCCTAGTGGCTAGAGCATAGGACTCCAGACCTGAGGGTCTGCGTTCGATGCCCTATGCCGCTAAATACCACCGAGTATAGACGGAGTACGTGCTCGTTAAATCAGTGGGTCCGAAAGTCTTGTGGGCGGTTGCAGCAGAAACCACGAGTGCAGGGAGCTGGAGAATATTTCCCTTCCCTTCAGTTCCATGCCAAAATTGGGGAGGTGGAGATAGGTGGTGTCGCCATCTATCGTTTAGAAGTCCAACCTGTCTCACAGGCAATGGCAACTTTCATTCCTTCCCTGCGGGAAGGACATGCCAACAACAACAACAACAACGACTCAAACACAAATAACACAATAACAAATAAATAAGACAATTCAGTCAATCAATAGAGGGAAGAGACGAGATTCGCGTTTGGGGAGATACATACAATAATGTGGGTCCTCCTTAATGGTACTTTACACGGTAGTTAAGTATTTAATGTCCGCCTAACGATTTTAATACTTTAATCATCAACGTAATCTGAAGTTGACAGCACCTGACTTTAGGCAGTCTTCTGATCAATTGTAATTAACTCTATCTTCCGGGCTATAATCCTTTACAAGGTCTTTTAAACCAATTCTGGTAATCTTCACCTTGTAACTATCTGTTCACCAAACTTCTAACTTTCTGTTTACTTATTCTCTTCACTGCCAATTCACTAACTATTCACTATTCTCTTCACTGCCAATTCACTAACTATTCACTATTCTCTTCACTTCTAATCCACTCACAATTTATTAACTCTTAAACTCGCGAACCAGGAATATATATATTAAGATTAATTTGCATATCACGTTTCCTTCTTTAGGAGAAGATTGGTTAAAATTTGCTGGCCCAAAAGAATACCCAAAAGGACTTGTTAATTGAAGGTCGAGTATAGATCCGTCACAAATTCCTCATATGGTGCCGCCACATGCCGGGGTCTTGAGACATGATTGAGCTTATTTCACAGGAAGGAGAGTGATGATCTCTGAGAGACAGAACGGACTTGGAGACGACAAGAGAGAGAAGAGTGGCGGGGACAAAAATTACCGACAAATACCTAAAAGACGAACATTAGTCACTTAGCAACGATGCGTGTTTTAATGTTATTTGTGCAATTGTGTAATCCCCTTTTCTTTGTTACTATTAGAATAAACAGTTTTGTTTGTTAGCTTTTAGTCATTACTAGCTAACGAAGAAACCTAAACGCAACAAATGGGATTTGGTATAAAACCCATTATGAACTAAATACAACATATATATTAACTAAATTAACTAGATATTTTTAGTATATGAAACGATTAATCATATTGTTATTTTATTTTAAAAATATTTGCAATATTTTGTTGTTTTTATTCTTATTTCTTCCAGAATTTCTTATTAATAGTCATCATAAGCAGATTTTTAGTCAATAGGAATTCTTATTTTAAATTTGTCTCTATTTTCTTTGTTCATGCAGATTTAACACCCAAAAATTTATTTTCAGATATATATGAATTATTACACGATTATTGTTTGCCACTATCTAAGAATAATAGTGCAGAACTCTCTGAAATAAAAATAATTAATCGAGGGTCATGTATTACAAAACATCTCAATTCGAATGCTATAATATAGATAGTTATTATATTTGTCAGATCCTCGCTATTGTCTTCAAAAAACTTGTGCTAGTGACTTTTAGAATTAAGATAATTCATTGCATACATAGAAAATATTTAATTTTTAAAATAAATAAATGTGTTATCTCTTTTAAGTATAGATTTAAATTGGATTAGTATAGATTAAAAAGATTAATTCACACAAAGTATCTATATTATTCATTTATACTCCTATAGTTTTATATATTATTGTATATACGAAATAAATATCCGTCATACTCTTGTTATAATTTTTTTAAATATAAAACTCTTGTAATTTACGGGAAATTTTCTTTAGGTAAGTATATATTAATTCCCTCTAGTTCATTTTAAAACTCTATCAAATAATGAAATTTGAAAAGAAAAATGCTAGTAGTTTTTAAAATCGAAAACAGAGCGTTATAATATTTTTAAACAAAGATCAAGTTAAACAAATTCAATTGAGCTAAGAGAAAATTGTTATCAACTGATATGTTTTCTTTTTGATTAAAATATGTTCCTTATATTTAAAGACCTTAATAAATTGTATAGAAAATTATAAAAAAAACCATATTTTTAGTTTAAAATTTTTGCTACACAAAACTGACTGATTCAAAAATGTCTTCCTTTTTCTTTAAAAAAAAACTTTTATAAAGTAAAGTTGGTATTTTCATCCATTTTAAAAGCAGTTATGCAGCAATGGGGAATATTACAAATCCGAAATTCAATTTATTTTCTATAGGAAAGGAAGTGGATAACATTTGTAGTTCCCGAAACTTAAATTTGTCAACTCCTCAATTTTTTACCGACGCTTTAAAATAAGAAATGACTTAAAATATTTTGTTTTTTTTTATTCTAGAAAATAATAGCAATAATAATAAATGTAATGGAGGATATTTTTAGTAAGCTTTTAAATTTTTGTTTATTTATTACCAAATTGATAAAAAGTATTAATTTTGTTGGTAAAAAATAGTTTCCAAGAACAAATATGAATTACTTTCATAAACAAACAATAAAAACATTTATTACATAAGTAAAGGATAGTAATTAAATTTACGAAACTGATCACTCTAGAAAATATTTTTAAATGACCTTGTAGTTTGACATAATGTTAAATATCATATGTAAACAGTATATGACAATAAAAAAAGCAACAAATTGGAACGCATGCGTGGGAGGATGCAAATCGGTATACAAAGAGACACAACATTGAATATAAACGTGATATTTATCTCAAATTGATACATAAAACTCTAGGTTGTAGATCCGCCAAGGAGGTGATACAAGTCAATAAGCATGCGAATTATAACGATTCACTTTCAACCATTACCATCCACCAAGCGCGTCTATAGCGGCTTACTCAAATGACGACTAATTATATCTCAGATATGTTCGATGGATGAAAGATCGATAGCGTTGGAAAGGAAAGCAGCTAAATAATTTGTTTTATCTTATTGGTAATTTGCCCTAAGTAAATTCTGAAGGATAGGTAATGATATGGCTGCAGCATATTATCTACATATCATTAGGCCATCTATTGCTTCATCAAATAAGAACGCTATTATCGGTTATTGTAAATAATAGTCCCCAAACCATGATAGGAATTGTTTAGATGATGTGACGTTCTACAGTTGAAATCGGATCGGACATGTTGCTACTACACAGACTCGTATCACATAGACTCCTATCACTGCTAAAACAGAGGTGGAATTCATTGGAAAATGGACTCTGTATCATTCTTTGGAAGCGTTGGTGATATTCAAGAGCAGTTTGATCAACAGTAGCTTTCTTAATGAGTGCTATGAATAATGCTTTAGTTTTGTAACCTTACAAGAATGCTAATCATTATTACTTCTATCTCTCCTCCGGGCGAGCATTTGTTCTCCCTTTAACCACTCTAAAATTTCCTTAGCAAGTGTTAGACAAATGCTCAGTATTTCGTTTCAAATTTGTATACAGGAAATGTTTATTAGGCTTTTGATTTATTAATACATCATATACATGTATGTAAATGAAACTTAGAAGAAATGTTAGGAATTGTTTTATGATTCAAAATCCTTTTATTTTAGGGAAAAGAGTGACAAAAAGTAAGGTAAAAAAGTAAAATGAAGTGAATTGATGAAGATTTAGCAGAATATGACTCATATATACTACTAGCTTGGGGGTAGGATTTGTCAGCTGGTGTTTAGTTTTATGTGTCAAAATTGAGTTATTAAAATTTTGAAGTTGATTAGATATTTAAAAATTGAATCAAATAGTGTTTTGAATACTCAAGATTTTAAGATATTGAAATTGAACCATTGTCGTCATCACTAAACGTAATTGCTTTAATGATTTAGGTCATGCCAGCTAGGTTTGAAGTAAGTTGTTTTAATTTATAACTATAAAACATTATTTCAATGTTATTGAAACTTCTAAAATGCATTTTCTAAATAAATTGTGATTTAGATTTTTATTTTTAAAGAATACATTTTCCTTGGGAACCCGATTTTTTTTGAACAACTTAACCTATGGTGTTTATTTCCCGATTTTATCAATATTAGCATGTGTTAACGTAAATTTGCATAATTCGCCTGTTTACGCCAAGATAAGTTATTTGAAGTGCAATGGTTGAATTGTCTTATCATTTTGAGACCAGAAAAATTTAAAATTAATTATGATAGTTGCAACATTGTGCATTTTTTTTAAAAGCCAAAAAAAAAAAAAAAAAAAGTCTTGGAACTGTTGCATTAAAAAGGATTTTTATAAGACCTGTATTAAATTTGTAAGTGATTTTTGTTCATGGGAAGTAAACATATTAGATACAGTTTTAATGTTCAGCTTTAAGGTTTTTTTAATATCTATGCTAATGAATTATCTTGCATTCGAAAAAATTTATAGTGATGTTATTGAGAGAGTGCAATCAAAATGTGATAAATTTATATATTGAATCAAATTGAGTTTTATTAATATTTAAAATTCTTTTTTTTTATTGATTGGTTGCCAATAAAAAAATTGTCTTTCACATTAATTCAAAAGCATTTGTAGGGATTTTATGTAATCTTAGCAAATTTTTATCTGGTATTGCTTTTTTAAAAAAAATATTTCTGTTGGGTCTAAATATTTAAAAAGTAAACCATCTCTCTAAAATTTTCTATAACAATGTAAACTCTTTTTTAAACACGTTCCAATGCTATATTAATTTGTTTTCTGTTTCTCACGTTGAGCATTGCAAAATATAATTCTTTTCCTTTTTGTTCTTTTATGAATCAGTAGAGGCCTGTTGCCAATAGCCTTTATATTACTTCAGAGTGTGATGTAAATTCAAGTCAGTATGAATTGATAGTAAAAATGTGATAATCTCTTCACGCCATCTAAAAATTCTTGGAGTTTTGGTCTTATTTTTTGTTATTGAATCTTGAAGGCTTTAGATTAGAGACAAAGTAAAAATTTAAACTTTTATCATTGAGAATCAATGCATTTTGAAAATAAATAGTAATTAAAAAAAACTGCATTAAATGAGGCAATATGAATACTGTGTTTAAAAGTTAGATATTCACTATGAAAGTATGTCTGAGTTGTTATACTTTAACAACTCGGGCATACTTTAAGGCGACCTTTTGACTAAGGGGATTTAATTGTATTATGTTGTTAAATACAGCAGCTTTGAAAACTTCAGCAATAAATGCTTTTTTCAATGCGCAACTATGAAATTTTTGAAAAGGGCTTTTTGCGAGCAGTACATTCAAAAGGCAGCTCAGTAGAAAGGTGATGCATATGCAAATATCGGCACTGCTACATCAAACACATGGCATACACATGTTCAGAGCATAGGCAACTTAAAATAAAAAACTAGTTTCCAAACATTACTTGAAGGGGAAATTATATGTTCATATGACTACTAGAAATCATCAGGATGCCTTTACATATAGTAAAATAATAGGTGAGCTGGAAGAGGGATGTAGTTTGCGTGTTGCACAAAAGTTTGAAATTAACAAAAGTATATATTTTCAAGAGCTTGGACAGCCTTCCAAATGACAGGTACAGCTATAAGAAGTTGTTGGTGATTGGCAGAGAAAAACAATGATTAGTGATGACTGGTATATCGTTCTACTGGGGAAAAAAAAAAGACTGGAACTAGATATCGAGCAACATTACGTGGCAGCTGCATATGGCAACCAGATGACAGGTATCAAGGTTTACTAAGGCCAGACTTCTGCATAAAAGTGACCTATTCAGCCATCATCCTGAACCATCACCTTTAACAGCAGCCCATCAATGGTCGCATTTATAGAGGTGTCTAGAACATAAAGACTAGACATCTCATCATTGTAGTCACACTAGTTTTTTTTACTGAGGAGAGTTGTTTCAGTCTGAACAATGATTCTTGGTACCAGTTGATATGGTAAGAGATGGGGACAAATTTAATCCCACTAACATCAGGGTAAGAGACTATTGGGGTATGTAGAGAGATATTATGTTGAATGGAGGAACTGAGTTCCATATTTTTTAAAATGGCTTACTTACTGGAGATTATTACTGTGATGGAATTATCTTCTCATACATGTGTTTGTTCTGAGGTGCCATTGGTCCAGATTTTATTTTCATATGCGACAATGCACATCAGCACAGGTCCTTTGCTATTCAGCAGCTTCTAGAAAGTGAGGATATCTGTAGAATGGATTAGCTAAGTGGGTCTCTAATTCAAATCGTATCAAACATGTGTGGGGTGCTTTAGGGAGATGCCTAGCAGCAAGTTCATATTCTAAAGTGAACACCAGACAGCTGAAACAGATATTTCTTGATGAACGGCACTCTTGCCTCAAGAACTACTTGGAGAATTTGGTATTGAGTTTGAATGGATGGGTGTTGCGCAACAATTGCATTTAGGGCAGACCATATCCTTACTCCGAAACTTTGGTTTGTTGTTTTGCCTCATGGGCCAGACAGTGTTTTTCACTATTATCCTTCTGTCTATAAAGCCTCTTTCCTCTTTGTTCCATAATGTATCTGCACAATTCATTTCTTAGCTACTGTGCTTCACTTACCTTTGAGTGTTGCATTATGCCTCTGTAATGTGAATTTTCTGTCACCAGTTGATTTTTTTCAGAATTACGGCAGAATCTAAAAGGCTGTTTTTAAGTTTTGCGATTGGATAACTATGTTTTTAGCCCTTCATGTATATCATGTGTCTTAACTAAGGTTGGTTATTTTATAGTTGAATTGTTTCACATACCCATTAGATAATTTTACTTCTTAAATTTCCTTCTTGTGTACATAGCTCATTTTTTTTATACACTTAAGATTCATTTATACATTGAAGATCCTGATTTTGTTGAAACTGTTTAGCAACTTATAATTTCAAGTGACTTCTACTGACATTTAACATGGCACAGACTTAAATTTTTGGTTTTGTTTCGGACTAAAGAAAGCCCTACATAGTGTTAGAGTATCTTAGGATTTTTTTGTGTTTGGGCTTTAATACTTGATTGTCTCAAAAATTGAGGCCTATTGCCAGTTGTTTTTGTGCAGCTCTGGAGCAGCAGTTCTTCATTTTTTTTCACAAAACAGGTTACCCTTAAAGTTGTTTGTAATCAATAAAGAGAAGAAAGACAATGCAAAATGAAAAAATATGTGGTAGAATTTTTCATTACTTCTTTTACATATAAGGAAAGATCAATTAATTTTACCTTTGTCATTTGACCCTGAAAGTTTACCTTTTGTGTAGATTAATTGAAGTAAAGCACACGTCTTTTCACTACAACCTTAGCTTTCTGAAAATACTTGCATCTTAAACTCTCTTTGACCTCCATTCTGATATTTCCATGTTTTTCATGTAAAATTTATGCTATTTAGCCTTTTATTATGCTTTTATGCCTAGATTGTTCATTTTTAGGCATTTTCGCAACCTTATCCACTGACAGCTCATTTATTTTTTTATTAAAAATGACCACAAAGTATTAATTAAACTACAGAACTCCTTACAATTAAGTTTAAAAAAATTCGCAAAGTTTGTCCTTTCTACATATTGTATTTTGTTAGATATCATTTTTTAGCAACAAGTGTTGACCTTGGCAGTAGTGTTTATTTGACCACCGACCTGTACCAGTCTGCAACTACAACATGCATACCTTAGATGACTGATACAAAAGGAATCCCTGTTTGGCCCAGTCGTTAAGGGTTTTTATTCTTATCCTTTGTTGTTTGCAACTTGCAAAAAAAAGTTGCTGTGCTGCAGGCTCCTGACTGATTCATAGACATAGTTTTGTTAAGCAATTTATTTTCTTCCTTTCTCCACAAAATTTTCTAGAACTCAACTTGGCATGTGCATTGGATGTGTTCAGTGCCGGTTTATCCATTGGGCACTTGGGGCGGGTGACCAGGGGCCCAGAAGAGCCAGGACGGGCTCGGATAACCTGAACTTAACCAGATTTTCTGGTTATACATTTTGATCAGTGAGGGACAAGGAGGCCTGTAAATCTTCTGTGCCCAAGGCCCAAAATGAACTTAAACTGCCACTGCATGTATTGGTATTCCTTACATTTCATGTTACCAAATGATTTGTTTTCTTGGATATCACATTAACAATTTTCCCCCACTGTAGTTACTTTCAAGAATTCAAAATATTTTTTATTCTAGCCATGTTTGTATTCTTTACACTTAAATGGCTATTCTTTTTACCAAATTGTGTAATAAAACCAAATATACTTCCAAATGTATAAAGGATTTCATATAAAAGGAATTCGATTGTATTAACCCATCCCCAAAAGGAAAAAAAAGTGCATTGTGAGACGTATGTTGTACTGACAAATCATTTCATTCTGTAGCCGATATATTACCCATCGTTCAATCTCCAAAGCACCCTGCAAATCTTAAATCAAATAGTAATTGCTCAAAATCGGATACTTTTTTTGAAGATGATGTTCAGTCAAATGCAATCAGGGCTGAAATACTGTATCTTTTCTTGAGGAACATAATGTACACTTTACTGCAACTGATTATAATGGCCTTCTCTTTGGAAACTCTTTCCAAAATCTAATATTTCCTGGTAGTACTGATGTGGAAGGACCAAAAAAAAAAAAAAAAAAAAAAATTGCTGTGATTACTGAACTACTAATTAAAAAGAGTATGTGATTAATGAAATGAAACAAAGTCTTATTGCAACAACAACTGCTGTCAGTTATGTTACAAGTTATATCCTATTGTGATCAGTTACTTTGATCCTGCAAAATATTCAATTCTAAATGACATTTTTGCAATTCCTAATTTGATTACAAATTCTATTAGAGAAAATATTAACCAACTTAATAAGGGGGGGATGATTTAGAGCAGTGTTTCCCAAAGTGGTCTATATAGACCCCCAGGGGTCTATGATGACCTGTAAGGGGTCCATGCCAGCGAAAAAATAATTTGGGGGTCCATGAGGTGTAAATGTTGGTCTATAATAGTATCTCTGACTAAATCAGATCGTGACTTAAAAAAAAATATTGATGTGTTGTGGAAACCAGATTTTACCAATTTAACTGATTTATTTACTAAATTTAGTGAGGTTAATTTGTAGTTACTAGGTGACAGCATAAATTTTATTAAGATAAAATTACATTTTATTTCTGTCTAGATTAAATTAAAGAAGCATAATATTAGACATCGCGAATCTTCTCAATTTGTCACAGACAATCTGCCAGGACATTTTAACCTGCGTTCAACATTTAAATGCCCTTTATTCAGATTTTGAGATTGCTTTTTTATAGTAATAAACCACAGAGTAGACAACTAATTAATATAGTCGCATTGAAAACAATTTCATATTACAACAGGAACTGCTCAGAATAGGCCCTAACGATCTTAAAATAAAGTTTAGAAATGGATGTCAGCAATTTTGGCTCTAAAGACTTACCTGTTATTTGTCATGAATTATGGAATATTGTGAGAAAGCTTTTAATTGCTTTTCCTAGTGAGAAAGAGTTTCTGCGAGTTGCCAATCTCAAAAACTAAAAAGAAGGGAGGGGGACTGGACACTTACTAACAAAGGGAATTTATGGTTAAACCTGACTAGATTGATTTATATTAAATATTGAAAATTTGTTATTGAAGCACCAGATTCATCCTTCTCATTTAAGTCATTTGCTTGTTGTTCAGTTACTCTGTGTAATAATTGTTTTATGTATTAAATTAATTTATTTTTATTTTAATTTAATTTATTACCATGTGCTTCTTAAATATCAAAAGCTATACTACACTACAGTTAGAAATTTAATTATTTTAAAGTAAGTAGTAGTACCAGTTGTCAAAAAAATGTTTAAGTTAATAAATTTAAAGTAAAGCAATATTAGGTAAGCAGGGGTCTACCCGAAATCGAAAAACATGGCAAGGAGTCTATGAGACAAAAAAGTTTGGGAACCTCTGATTTAGAGTATATGGGATACGCTTTGAAAGTTTAGTTTCATTTAAGGCAGAAGATTTTGCATTAATGCAAGGGAAAAAAATGGGAGATGTTCCCATTTAAAGGGGAAAAAACAATTTATAATTGTAAATTGTTTGTATTATTTTATATATTAGGCATCAGAAAAGGGTGCTGTTCCTTTACCTTTAAAAATTGATGAAACAGTCATAGACACTATAAAGCTTTCAAAGTTTGCTCTGCAAAGAAGCCTCAGAAATTTTATAGTTTTCGTGTACTTGATGGCTATTGGTTGGCCATAGTCCTGACATCAACTTCTAAATTAAGCATTAACTTCTGTTTGTGTAACTTTTCTTTCGTAAAAATAATCTAACAGTTGAGTTATTTCTGTATATTTTCAGAAAAACATCTTTATTATAAAGTCATTGTTTTCTTATATTCAACTATATATGTGCTGTTAAATTTACCTTATGAGTTTTTATTAATCAAATTGAGAGAAACAAGTAGTTTTCAAATAGTTGATCTAGTTTTTTCTGAATAATTTTCTTATAAAAATATCTGTTGTGAAATTTTATTCACATTATTTAAAAAAAATATTTGTACATCATGCATTGCCTTATAAAATTTTAAATGTTTGTGTGCATTTATTTTAAAAATCTGTTCGAAATGTCAATCTTGTGTTATTTTATGCTTAGTCGCTTTCAAAAATAGGCAAGTATGTATTTTTGTTTTAAATTGCTATTTTGTTGATCTCGAGCAAATTTTCAAGAACTTCATTTGTCATTCTAGTAGGCTTATGATTTGGGATATAAGAAAATCGGTTCATCTTCCAGTCGTATGTCATCAGGGTTAATATCAGCATAATATTTAACTATGCTTCTTTCCAAACTTTACATGGGGCATTTGTAATTTCCAGGAATTTGATTTGAAGGTTAATCTAATCTGTTTCAACCAATTCTTGTAACTAAGGAATGTTGGAAATGTCTTCATTTTATGGAGGCAAACCATACATGACTTAAGATTGCAGGTACTCCTAGTAATATTTTGTCATTGAATAAGTTCCTTTAGAAGTTTCAGAAAATTTACCTTTTCCTTTTAAGGGGGCATAGTACCTTGCGAGAAAAAAAATTGTTCGTTACCATATACATGTTACGATTCATCATAAGTTAACAAATTTTGCTTATTTTGATCTGAATTTTTTATATTATCTATAACAATGTATAAACTTTAAGAAAACTAGACAAATTTTGTTTTTAAATAAATACAATATTTTTAAAGAAATGATAAATATGTATACCAAATTTTAAAAAAAAAAATTACTTACCTCATGTTCCCGCAAGATAATTTTTAAATTATACACTTTAGAATCTCAATTATTGCATTAAACTGTAGCTAAATGTAACCTTCATTCTGTATACCACTGAATTGAAGGATATCTTATATTTAAATATTTTTTAAAATTAAAAAATGTGTAAAAAATAATTTTTTTTAAAATTTCAATTTTTATACCGTTGCAAATAAAAATGTATTGATCCATTTTCCATAATAGTGGCATACAGAATAAAGATCTATGACTAGAATATGCATGCCAATTTTTGTAGTTCTAGATTAAAAACTTTTTTTACAATCTTGCGGGAATGTGTAAAAAACTGAAACTGAGAAAATCAAGTTTAAAGATTGACTTTTCAATAATTCGAATAAAACTTTATACATAATACCTAAAATGATCCTGCTTCATATGTAGGACCTTCTAGTTCTGCAAAATGCTCATTTGTGGCTTTTCTTCTCATTCTGCTAGCCCTACGGGCCTCTAACGTATATGATTTTGATTTAATTTCCGCATTTCTTATGCGTGCATAATTGGCCCGAAAGGCAGAAGTAACAGCAAAATGCCCTATGTTAAAGCCAAGAGCTTTCATTATTTTTATACGCCCCGTCATTCCCTCGTTAAACATTACTATTGCCTCATTTACAGCTATGTCAACAATATTTTTAGACGATCCAGAAGTTTTGGGCAATACTTCCAAATAGTCGAGTTGAAGGACTCATTAGCATTTTGCGTTTTACCTCCCAAACATTTTTTGAGCAATTTTGGTGCAGATAGTTCTGCTATTATAGGCTTTATTTTATCCATTATGGCAATTGGCACAGTATTTTTATGCTTAAATAAAGAAACACTGTTTGTAGCAACTGCCTTTTGATATTTGCACCACGAAGTATCACCGACTGGGCAGAAGTGATGCATAGGTTCATCATCAGTGGACCTATAATGACAATAAATTGCCCATATAGCCTGACGCATATCTTCAGCAGAGCTGCGATTCTGTCTAATAGCATTGCCATAATAGGTGGTAATTGTGTCAATTAACTTATCAGTCAGTCGATTTTTACCGCTGATACTCTTACCATCTGATAATTTTTGACCACGACTCATTGTTTTTAATTTTCGCAGCCTAGCACCCATACGCTTTTGTACGTGACCCACACATTCAACTTTTTCGACAGTATATGGTACTGTCCTTTCAAGCACTGGGAAGGTTTTTGTATCCCCATCACCGATATACTTGATATATTTGGCATTTCGTTGTGGAACTGATCGTTGAAAGATCTGTTTCATCCCGTCTACTTCCATTTTACTGGAAGAACCAATATGGTTCTTTACACAGTGTGGTTGATGTTTTAGTTTTAGAAACCCAGTTTTTAGAAAATGGTTTATAATTTTGCAAGAAAGATAGACTCGAATGAGTAAAAATCTTCATTCCCTAAAATTGTAACTTAATAAATTCTCTAATATTAAAAATATTTCTTTATTCTATGTTAGTATTTTATTTTACACATACTTAACAAATCATAAATAATTTAAGCTACAACTTGTAAAAAAAATCAATACTTGCATAAAAAAAAGTGCAGCACATTCAAAAATAAAATTTATTTCATAACAGATTTAAAAAGGCAACAAATAAATGCATTACCTACAAATATAAGTGTTTTCTTCCCATCATGTTTGAAATTGTTGCTATACAGACAAAAAAATTTTCCCACCCTTAAAATTCCTCAATTTTACTTATTGACTGTACTAAAATGAATTCATCGAGGATCAGTACCGTATGTGTATATACCTTAAAATAAATATAAAAACAATTCATAGCATCTTTCAACAATAATGTTATGATAAGGGGAGACAAAAACTTTTAAATTAATTTTTTTTTATCTTATATTTCTTTTTATCTTATCTTTTATTTTATACCTTTTTTACTAATTTAACCATTTTTAACTGATTTTTCTTGGTTTCAATGGTACCCCTGGCATGTACCCTATTGTATCATGGTATCCAGTTTGAGAGCTTATCCTAGCGCAGGGGTGGCAAACCTTTATGGAACTACATGCCATTTTTTGTAAAGAAATGTTTAACGAGGTATAGAGACGTGCTGTCAAATAATTTTTACTTGTGATTGTTGGGAAAATAATAAAACCAAATACTAATGACTCAAAACTCTTTATTCACTACGAAAAAATACATTTTTTAATGTTTAATAAATGTTTTAGTTATATGTTTAATTCAAATTAAAGTAACATTAGTGTAATTTGAGATTGTCAGATTAGATGATAAAGAACTCATAATAGGATTGTAAAATGCTGCTTTTAGTAGAATGCATGCTGAATTAGTCATCTGTAAAACTGTTTCTAAGTGAGTCCTTAATGTTATTGATCTCTGAAAATAAGGAATCACAGTCATTGATAGATGGAAATATGGTTGGTAATAGCATGTCAGCTTCTACAAACAATTAAATGTGTCTGTGATCGAATTTCATGTTTCCAAAATTTCATTACTGGCATTTTTGCTATATATCAGTTCCAATCTTTTCCTTGCTTCAATAAATTTTTGAATCCATATTGAACTACATTGGAAATTAATCAGTTTGCATTTCAAATCCTTCAATTTCCAGCCAGTCGAATTAGGCCAAGTTTAGTTTAACAAATGAATTCACATCAGGGTACATAATAAACACGATTATAATTATTTGAACTGAGAATTCCTTGATTGAAGAATCAATTATGGAAAGAAATTCTTCAATAACTTTTTCTTTGTCTGCTTTCTTATGTATACCTAAATTGTTGAGATTTTTTTTCAAGTTTGGGAATTACTCGCAGTTTTTTATAACAGTATCATTGATGAAAACATTGTAACGTCGTGGCTCCACATTGAAAATGTACGCTAAGCTAATTATTAAAGAATTTCTCGTTGTATTCTATCAGCCGTCTTTCCGGAGTCTCTTTGCTCCCTCCTTCGTCAGCAGGCCTCTCTCCTGGGTATCTCTCGTGGGAGTCTGTCCGGAGTCTCTTCCTTCGTCCGCAGGGTTCAATTCCGGGAATCTCTCGTGGGAGTCTATCACGAGTCTCTCAGGAGTCTTCCTTCGTCAGCAGGCCTCTCTCTTCGGTATCTCTCGTCCGAGTCTCTCCAGCAGTTCCTCATTCCCCCGTCTCTTTCTGAAGTCCACTCTTTTAAAGTCTAGGGGAGGGTTCACTCCACGCCCCTCATCAATCCCCATTGGCCGACCTCAGGGTTTTGCACCCGGCACCAACGGTCTTGCACGTCATCCATTCGTGCAGAGATGACAAAAGTCCGGTCCCTCTCAAAGGTTCCCGGCGACAAGGGCCCGGCTGACATCTGGCACTTCAAGCACCTCGCCGCCGCCTGCAGAGGCGCCAGCATTCAAGACGTACAATCACTGCCCATGAATAGAAATAATGCAGCGATGCCTAGTCCATTGTGTCCCCCCAGACACACCGACGCCGACGGTCCAGCTGTCTGATACAACACAATGCAGCTAAAAACAAGTTTTCTCCAGCTGTGGAAATGTTTAGGAATAGAGGCGCTTTCTCCATTGTGACGACGTCACAACATGCAATTTAGCATCAAAAATGCGAATAAGATCCCTCATGAGGATTACTTCATAATGAACTTTGTTATTTTGAGCTAAAATGCAAACCATTTTGATCGGTGGCATGCCCAAAATATTGTCACATACCATCGATAGCACATGTGCCATTAGTTTGCCGTCCCTGTCCTAGAATAAAGGTCTCTGAATTCTACAACCCGTGGGCTAACACTGGCCTACAAGCACCATCAGTGTTCATTTTGATAACATTGTACAATTTAGAATGTAAGTAAATCATGTAAAAGGATTATTAATACAATAACTGACATACACATTGAGAATGAACAGTTTCATTATATTGATATACTTAAAAACTTAACAATAATTAACATTCAGAAGTAATTTACATAATGAAATTAAACATGATTAACAGTGGCAGAGTCGGACACCAGCTCAGGTGTCGTCCGCGTCACTTGACCATGGTTCAAAATTACGCGGACCGTCGCCAAAAGCCCTCGTGTTGCTAATCAGTGCGACGTTAATATTCACTCACTCACTCTAATCGTTTCAAAAAATACATTCCATTAAGTGTAGTAGTATTTAATTTATACAAACTATATCTTTACTAAGTTTTTCTTCAGGTATTTGTTTTTGCTTTATTATGTGATTCTCATTAAAGAATTTACTCTTCAATCGAAATTTGTGGAGTAATGAAATTTTCTATATTGTCCACGCAAAATATCAAAATGTGAACTGGCCTTGCTTACACAACAAATAATCAGTTTATAGCTGATTCTTCCTTTGGAGCACCTAGCCCATCAGGGCTTTTATATCCTATCTTGTATGGTGAATGCATGATTGTTTATTACTTGCCCATGTTTAAATTTTTAGAAAGAATTTTTGGTTAAGTGATATGAAAAATATTTAAAATAAAGTCAAAATAAATTAGAGTACATTGAAATGGATTAAAGAAGTTAATTTTAAAAGCGGCAGTTTTTTTTGAGAACTATGAAGGAGAAAATTAGAATTACTGATGGGGGATCAGAGATTTAATAATTACTCGCGATTTTCTCGGCCAATAGGGGCCTCGGTAGGTTGTACTGCCCGCCCAATGGGGTAACAGCTATTCGTGTCATGTTGTGAGTGGGATAGTGTTGAGTTTTGTGTGTTCTCCTTTTCCGTGGTGGGGGGGGGGCGAGAGGGAGCAGTCGGATTGGTTGTTGAGCTAATATGGTGGCGGGAGGAGTAATGATCAGTTTGTGTTCTTATGAAAATTTTTTAAAAAATGTTATGAAATGATCATGGAATATAGTTCCGCTATCTTAATGGGATAATTCTCCAAAATATCTCTACAGTGTTAAGCTACGTTTTTATTCTTTCTTAGCGACAGACATGACGCTCATACTTAATTCTTTAAGAAGCAATAAAATAAGTTTTAATTCATCATTCAGCTAAACTCATTGAAAATTTGTAGCAGCGAGAGAATACTACTCAATCAGCATGTAAACGAATATGAAATACAGTTCTTGTTTAGATTAGCTATCTTGACAGGCATATTTCTTCAAGATCTAAATCGTGGTGACTAATATTATGACTCAAATTTCTTTCAAATCCGCGCATTTCGTTGCAAAATTTCAAAACTTTTTTTAACAGTGACAAATTTTTTTTATGAACTATTTTTTTCACGTGATGTTTTGCTTGATTTCTTCATCTTCAAACTTTCTTTAATAATGTTAACTTGCAGTTTTTCTTTTCTTTGTAAACGGCATTTGATTCATTATACCTGTTACTCTGCAGTTTAGTCATAATTATTGTGTCCATGAACTCTATATTCGATTGTATTTGTTCTTGATGTATTCAAAAATGCCTTATTGATATTCTAAAATTTGTTTGAATATCAGTTTTCAGTAAAGGATATTTTAGACTTCAGTTTTCGAATATTTTGCTTGCTCAAAAGCAACATATATTCATTTTCTATCAGTTCAGAATATATAAATCATAAATTTCATATTTATTTTCTTTTTAGAAAATACTGAATTCATTTTTTCTAAAAGTTTTTATTTTTACGGACAAAAAGTTATAGAATGTTAGAATAAACATATTTAAAAAAAACTTCTTTCTTAATATTACTACACTATGAACTTACTGGGAAAAATAAATTTAAAATTGTTTTCGTGTTTTCTATAGAGCGTATTTTTATTTCTCTTAACTAAATTTTCTTTTACATACTTTTAACAACAGTGTTCTACAAACGTGTAAGTTATACATTCGGACCAGAAAAATCCTGAATCCAGGGAAAGAAAAGTTCCTTATATAGAAATTTTTTTTTTTTTTTAGAGATTCATCTTTTAATATACCAGGTTTTAGGATCAAAGAAAAGGTTCACAAAATAAATTGGTAAAAGAGGGGTTGTAAAATAGAAATTAGATTGTATATACTTATTTATACTGTGGATATAATACCAAATGGATCTATTTTATTTCTAAAAATTTCATTTTTAAGGAGAGGCAAATTATATTGACATAAAATTAGTAACAGTTGATAGTAAAAATTGTTTAAACGTTACTGTAAACTGTATAATATTTAAATTGTTCAATGAAATTTAAATGAGGTTTAAAATTCATTTAAATAGCAAGTTAAATTAATAAAAATAATTGAAATGCTCCTATTAATTTTATAGACGAAATTGTTTACAAATTAATTGTTTAATTGACTTGTTTTACACGAAAGAATCATGACGTTGCTTACAGTCCTCAATGCATATTCGTGGAATACTTTTGTTTTGTGAAGTAAACAAGGGAATTTTCCTGAATGTATTTGATCAACAACATAATCATGCATGTATGACAGTGAATTTAGATCTTAAAAGGAAACTAAAGCGATGTTAGCGCTTCAAATCAATATTTGAACAAATAAAGTGTTCACTTTAACAGGGATAACATCAAAATGTTAAGGCTCGAACGCCCTCCCGTTTGTGTGTTGTGGAAATTAGGAGAGTGTTGTGCTTGTCACTTGACCATGGTTCAAAATTACGAGGTCCATTAGCGATTGCCCTCGTGCAGCTTTATTGTACGACGTTAATATAATTCTCACTCCCTCCCTCAACATCAAAATGAATACTTATTAGAATTTTTTAATGAGCGCAAATGCGTAAATGTTTCTTCAAAAGCTGAGTTCTTTTAGAAGGCTGCAATTGATAACCTATAAGATTGCATCTAACCTTAAGTGCAAGTTCCCCATCGTTGAGTGGTTGGAGTAGCTTAGCGGTTATGATCACGAACTCGCGGCCGGCGTATTGCAGTTTCGAGTTTTGGTGAGCTGCTGAAGACCCGCCGTTTAGGAGTCCGCTTGTATTTCCTCCATTTACTTCATTAACTCTTGAACATTTTTTACACTGTGCCACCATATTCTTTTCATCATATAAATAATGAAACCAAACCAAAGTATTATCAACATAAGTTATTTTTATTCATTATTATGAGTTATCATTTATGTGTATACATACATATGAATCTAAAAGTATATGAAAGTACAATGTGAATAACGAACTCACCGATTAAAAAAATATCGAAATATTACGCACTTTCTTCACAACTACAACCTTGTTTTCACAGATATGAATATCAGGCTACGAATCCTGCTCTGAGCTGTAATAGGATAGTTTTGGCCCGCCTCCTTGGATGATTTACATATTTTATCACTTCTCTTGATGGTACAATGCAACTTTATATTCACGGTCTAATTAATTCCCTCCGTTAGGGAGACACAAAAACAAAAACGTATACATTTTGCTATGTTGGCTATCCCTGAACGTATATAGTGGAGACTATTTAAAAAATTTCTAGGAAATACCGAAAAAACGGTTTTTAAACTTATGAATACCTGTACTACAAAATTGTACAAATGGCTCAAAATACCGGTATTGCAATCCCTATTCGTGTTGTTTTACAGAACAATGTTGATGAAATCTCATTCCTTATCGTTGATGAGTTCATGGTCGAATTTTGACAGGTAGATAGATTCAAATCATGATTTCTCTGGAAAGCATCAGGATGAATAATGAACTTTATGAATCTTCGGGATCACTTACATTCTCGCTTTGTTTGATGCGAAAAGATTTGAGTAAAATACTCTCAGATCAAAAAACGGTGGTAAAAAAATTACACTATTTCGTTGTGTAGCGCTATTGTGAAATTAATTAAACCAATTATTTAACTCAATCACAAAATTGTTTCACTATCCCCGCTGTAAAAATTAATATTATACGATATCTTCTAAGAAATTTCTGAGAAAAAAATTGCAAGAGTTTAGTTTATGCCTGATAATTTTGTTAAACCGAAATTTGTCTATTTTCGCTTTGCACGGATGCACAGTTTATTACTCTTTTTCTTCATATCCTGTTATTGCTACTCCGAAGTGAGTGAAATCCATCAATCGTAAAAAACGGAAATGTGCCTTCCTCTGCCGAAAACGACATCCTAAAATTCACTCATTCGGCAAGATAGGTTCAAAATTATATATACCTTTCAACCACTTCCATTTCACGCCAAATTAATGTCGTGAGATGTCTGGAGAATGCCAACCTTAAACCTTTTTAACACAGACGCGCGATGTGATGTTGCGATGACCTTCCACGTTTAATTTCTTGCGATTTGATGTAATGATACACTTGCATATTAGACGTTTTGTATGAAAAAAAATTCTTTTTCTCAGACTTGATGGGTTTAAATTTAATGATGGAATATATTATATAAATACAGTCGAACCTCTATATTGCGAATTTTTCTGTATAGTGAACTTTTTCCTGGAACCAAGAACACATTTCACGATTTTCTTCGTAAAATAACCTCTTAGTAGCGAAGTGTATTTTCTATATAACGAACTTCTCTTATAATTGAATTTTTCCCTCCCTAGCTAAAAGTATTTCTGGACATTTCAAGTTATTCTATCTTTTAACACATTTTATGGTGGTCATAAATCTTGAACTGGTTTTATTAGGTGCGTAATTCAGAGAGCAATAGAATTCTGGGCGTTTTATCCAAGAAGTGTAACGTTTAATCCGCGCGCATTGTCCAGTTTACTAGAAACATCTTCGATATCCCCTTTCACCCTCACTAGAGTTGTCTCGTGTCCCCGTATCCTTGAACTAGTCTCCTTTCATTTGTAGTGTTAATCAGTCGTACTGATAAATTCGTTTCTTGTAGGGGGGGGGGGCTCGAAAATGTCAAGACGTGCTTAAGCATTAAAAAGAAAATCCAATTATTCAGCAAGTGATAAAGGCATCAATAAACTTTCCTTGCAGTTTTTCCTTTTCTTTTTTTGATATGCGAGATTTATAAAATTTATATTAATTTACAAAAAGGTGTGAATAATTTCTTTTTTTTTTAATATGTAGTGTTTATGAATTAAAAATTTGTTTCATTTGGTATATCAAGAAAATTGAAAAAGGAACCTCTATAACGAATTTTCTATATAAGGAATTTTTTTTCCGGGATTTAGTGGCTTCGTTATGTAGCTCGACTTAATAATAATCCGACTTGGATAAATATATGTATATTTGAAAGCTGGAATAAAAAGACTATGAGAATAAGATCGTTACACATATTTTATAAACAATTTGATGTAAATGATAATTGTAGGAAACTATTGTTTAACTAGGTTTCCTTCTTAGCTTGCTTAAAAAAGAAAATGTGCCCTAGCACAATACGAAATATTTTTGGAACAAAACTCTTCAATATTTTTATCTCATAGCGAATTTGAACTTTTAAAATTTTCGCGGTACACTTCGATTATGATGGTTAAAAACAGTTCACAAATTATCTCTCGGTAGTTTCTCATCTAATTCAGATGTGTCATCCAGATATATGCCCAATATAATAGTTCCAGGAAAACTTTTTTTGAGATGCGTACAATACATCTTAATCTTAAATTATATACAGTTTTATAGAGTTAATACCATTTTTTCTCTCTAGTTGAAACATTTTTATTTTAATTCCTCATCTTATCTTTTCTATCCACAGTAAAATTTTTTGTTTTCTCTGGAAGTATTCTTTTTTTATCTGTGTCCGTATTTTTTGGGAACTACTTTATCTTTGATTAACTTTGTTGAGGCTCAAAGTACCCATTTTGACATGAAGCTTTAAGATTAGTGTCCTCTCAATTGTCGCCCTCGTCACTTAGCCGTAGTTTACAATTGAGGTCCCTCTTCTATTAGTCCTTGTGCAGTTTTGATGTGTGTGTGCGACTGACTTAAATAAGCAATTCGTGAATCACTTGTTCCTAAAATAATTTTATGTATGTGTGATTTTTAATACATTTGAACTTCCTTATAACGAATCTCTATATTACGAACCTTTTTCTGTAACCAAGAACATTTTACTATTTTCTTCGTAAAATAACCTCCAAATAGCGTAGTGCATTTTCTATTTTACGAACTTTTTTCTCTTGTGACGCTATTTTTTCTCTTTATCTTTAGAATATTTTTTATTTTATAATCTATTAAAATATATAAAAAATGGCACGTTTTATGGTGATCAATTTTCTTGAACTGTTTTTACAAGGTGCCTAACTAACCTAAAGCTATGGAATTGTGCCGTATTTTTTCAAACAAAAAACTGAAATAGAATGTCCAGGTTTTATCAGTAATTAAATTTAAGGACGTATGTGGTAGTGTATGCTTTAAATTACGGGTTATAAAATAATGTATGTTTAAAATTACATCTTGGCTTAAAATTAGAAGCTGTTATTAAAAAGTTCATTAATTTTAATACAAAAAATTATTTTTTCCAAGTTGAAAATATAAAGTATTCCTGGATAAGGTCCTCCCCCTCCATGTTTTTCCTGCATATTTCTTTTTGATGGGAGGGATATATAAAATGAATGAATATTAATTTTTTCAAAAAAAAAAATAAATAAATAAACGTGAATAATTCTTTTTTAAAAACAATATACATTGTTTATGAATTTAAAATTTGTTTTCTAGCTTCTGAAGTATATTAAAAGATGAATGACTATTTAACGAATTTTCCACACAACGAATTTTTTTTTATAGCATTTAGTTTGAAAATCACAGCTCTATAGCAAAGTTTATTCAAACCAAATCTTATGTTCTTAATGTTCAATTTCTGGAAAAAAAATCAGCATGACGTTATACCTAAGAGAAAAAAAGTGCTTTGAATCGAGCCTTCCCAAGCGACTCCCAAAAATTTCCTAAGTGGCAATTTTACATAGGCTTTTTGTTGATAGAATTTTTCTTTTTTGTGAACATTACTGTAAGATTCTAATAGGTGGTGAATTTGTGCTGTTGAAGAAGTTCAAATTTTACCGCATAAATTTTAATTTGGAGACATTTCTTATTTATTTTCTAGTCTAAATATATGCTTAAAATACGGAAATTCTATGAAATTATACTGTACATTTGATTGAAATTATTTCCTCAAAACTGGCAATCAACAGTTCAAACATAATGAATAATATAAACTGTTTTTGTTTAAGTTAGACTTATCATTTATAACGTAATTTCTAATGATAGTGAACTAGTCGTTTTTATGATTATAATGCAAGATAAATCCGGGGCACGACTACATGGAGACTTCACTTTTCCCTAAATATCCTGTCCAAATCACGTGTAAAATAATTCCTAATTTAAATGCCATTTTTTTAGTAATGGCAAAATGTACTTTTCTGCACCTTCTCATCTGCAAGGTAATATGGGATTGAGAGCATTTTTGGTTACAAAGGAAGAAAAAGGGAAATTATTTCACGATTTTCTATTGATGAAAGGTTTTTTAAAATTTTAAATTATACAACTTTAATTTTTTTGTCCTTTTCTCCCACATTTCTTCACGAAGATAAAACGAAGATAACTTTTTTATTATCGTATAGTGGTACTCTTTTCAAAAAGGTTGCCCACCCCTGTTTTAATAGATTGCTAGTTATTGTGTCCTTTCCAGATTGAAAATAAAGCAAAGCTTGATAAACACGTCACATGATTAAAATTCGTGAGCTTATTTACTATTTCTTCCTGAATGCTTTTTTAGTTTTATTTAAATTTGTCATTGGTGACAAGATAAAGATAAAAAGTTGAACTAGAACGTATTTGAATTACGTATTTGGTGAAAGCAATATGTCATTCACAATAGATGCGAAAAATTGTTTCAATTATGTTCAATGAATAAGTTTGTTAAGCTTTTTAAAATATTTCCGCGTGTTATGCCCCCCCCCCCCCCAAAAAAAAATCTTGGCGAAAAATTGTAAAAACATTGTCATTTTATTTATAAAGTAGTTGAATTATACTGTCGGTTAACGTTTAGATCTATATATTTTGTTGGTGTGCGCATTTTAATTTGTAAATTTACTTATTGTTTTTTTTAATGCTTAGTGTTAAAATTTCGCATACTTTTTGGCATAAATTATATCTTTGGGTTGGAATATAAGAAAATATTTCGTGTATATATAATTTTTTCCTATTCAAAAATATCCACACTCACAGCAGATTAGTAGTGTATTAAAAAAGCTATAGAGAATTTTACTGAACATTTTGTATATAGGTAAAAAATGGCAATGAAATTATTCATATTATACATATAGAGAATTAAATATATATGTTGCTGTTATGCCACCTGATCGACAGAAACAACAGATCAAGATCCTCGAAATTCATCGCGGGTAAGAGCTAGAATTTTACGCCTGTCGTTAGCCTTAGCTTTGAGCACCACTAGTACGATTTTGCTCGGTTCCACCCCAATTTTGAGGGTCCTAAGAGAAATATATATTTAATTTTATGAAATTTTAGGGATTACTGTGATTGTTATGTTTATATTTAAAATTATCAGAATATCGCTTAGATGTTTGAAATACCATTCATTGAAAAGCATTAATATTTTTGTAAAAACAATAGTTAAAATTGATACTCTCGTGTAATTTAAATTGACTCAGTCTAAAAATAGACGAAATTTATTTGAACGTTTTGACATTAATTTGAAATATTTTGTCTTTGTATGCGCCTTTATCAGGGCGCATTTTTTTAATTTGTGGACAAAAATTTGTGTATCATAAATGAGGGTCTTAGGTAGATGTTTTTTGTGTGTGCAGAATTTGAGTATTGATTCCCTGTGTGTTTAATGTGGCCATGAACTTGCAGCCGGCGTTGTCGAGTCCTGATTTCTAGTCCTGGTGCCAGTTAAGACCCGCTGTGTAGAGGAGCTGATGCACACAAATCTGTGTGGATGCTCAAAATTCTCCCGTTCGCGTGGTGTGGAAGTAGGTGAGGGGATGCCAGCTCGGGTATCGTCCACCTCACATGACCTAGGCTCAAAATTACGAGAACCCCTTTTTGCCCTTGTGTTGCTTTTAGTGCAACGTTAATAAACTCTCATCTTATGTGTTTAGCAATGTCTGAAATAAAGAAATGCTTCTATATTTTGCATTAATTGAATTTTACATAGTTGACATGACTAAAATTGCTTTTTGAAAAAATTGAGTTTTACACAATCTTAAAAAGTTGTTCTTGCTATATTCTTATTGTTTCATTTTTCTTTGTATATTGTTGACTTTGTCGATAAATTCTTATTTATAATTCTCCGAATTTATTATTGATTTCTTCCTTTCAACTAAATGTTTCAAACTGTTTTCTTTGTGATTTTTAAAACTTTGAACATTTGCTTTATTCGTAGAATTTGTTCTTTTTTGTACTTTGAAAGTGCTTTTTCGTGACATTTTGAAGTGTGCTTGACAAGTGGGCCAGTGATTGCTATCTTCCGAAATATTAATATCTATTTATTACCCCTTGTATACACGTCAATTTCTCTGAAACTCCGCTATTTTTCTTTCTCATCTATCCCGTCACGTTGTAACTAACGTTTCTCGGTGCGTAAATTCCGTGTCATTCTGAATACACGCAATGCGCATGCTCCAAAACTCTTCATTTTAATACACGAGTAGGAGAAAAGCGCCTGACCTTGCACTCAAATAGCACTTGGCGCTTTATTCGCCAATTACTCTCGCCAATATTTTCATCTGGTCAAACCATTGGGAACATGAGTGTTTCTCTCTCGCAGAGAATGGAATTCTTTCTACCCATTATGTTAGCGGTCTTAGAAGGAGGGTTTACTTCAACGGAACTAACTTGAGCTGTGTTTACTTCTGTGTGTGGCTTGTCATAAACTTTCTGTAATTCACTGTTCGGTTCGTTGACCTACGAATTCTTCTATCGATCGTATGGAAGTGGAATATTATTTAAATTTTATTTTATCCTTGCATCGTTTAGTTTACTTTCTGTGATGGATATTTAATTTGTTTCCAGATGTGCGGATCCGAGAGATTTAAGAGGTAAGTTCATGTATAATTGCAGAAAAAAATATATATTTCCGCGTTCGTATTTTTTCTCCCTAACTCAGCTGACCGGTGTGATTATTGGAATCGTGTCTAGACTGTATGCATGTATGGCTTTGTTTTCTTATGAAGTGTGTGACAACGCTTGTGTTGTCGGTCAAGTACCTTTTTCAGATGTTCTTGCAATTCAAATTATTTTCCAGTGTTTACATAGTTACATGTTGTGGTTGTAGTACAGTAATGTTTCCTTCGTATTGCTTGTAGTTGTTTTGCACTTTTATATTCATTGTATTTTAATCTAGCTTATTTGAGTGCATTGGTTGTTATGCCACTCTGTTATTAAAATTATTCTAAGAAAAATTAATTTGATCGAATTTTTTTTAAATGTGAAATAGAAATTTTTTTCTGGGAAGAACGTAAGTTTAATGTTTGTGTTCGGATTTAAATGAGTGACATCAATAGTAATTCTACTTTGAAAATTTTAGAATTTATTAAAAACATCTCTCACAGTATTATAAAACTCTTCTTTTGTAAGAGGAAATGAAAAGTAATTTCCCTTCCAGCCTCATGCTGCAAAGATAATACTGTCTCTTAAATCCTCATATGCCGAGGTATTGATTTTACTAGATTGACGTGCTAATTATGATTTTTATTTCTTCTGATTGCTAAATTTGATCTGATATATGTATTTTGTTCAAATGCTTGAGTGAATTTGTTGTTTACTCAAGCAAATTCAAAATTTTCCATTGTAAAGTTTTTGTTAGTTTTTGGTCCTCTTCACTCCTTTTTTGTTCTACATTATTTAGATCAATATTTTGAAGTTCTAAGTTTTTTCCCTTGCTAGAGGGAAGTCGAGTTAGAATTATCACGACGTAAAATGATCCTTTTAATGAAGATTCGGCAGATAATTCCATGGAGAAATTATGATTGAAACTCTAATGTTAAATTTTCCTTATTTGGAAAAAAAAAAAACTTTGTTTTTCCTGTGTTTTGTATGTATAACTTAGTAAAATATAAGATTTTTTATTAAACATAGCTTTTGTTAATACATAGATTGTTGGAATGTCCAAAGCTGTTTGAATTGTCAGATTTTTTTATAGAAATTTATAAAACATATTTTGAATAATAACGAGAATTTAATCTTATTGAATTAATCCCTGATTAATTATGTAAATGTTTTGTTTTTCTTTTGACATTAGAAGATCGCGTAAATTATTAATATTATAGAGCCGTCAATTATGTTGTTTTGATGTCCAAAATCAACTAACTTGATTCTCATTTCTCGCCGTAACCAATAGAAATGGACATAAATATAACTGTTGAGAAAAATTGAAACCATATGCATTAGAAAATAAAGAGCAAACCTCGTATATAATTTAGTAATTTGAAACAAATGGTAAATTCATTTCTTCTCTTTCGATTCGTGAAAACAACTTTTCTTGTTTGTAAATGCTTTTGCTGAAATTAATGTATTTTTTTGGTCGGTAAACAACCACTTAAAAAGCGTGGAATTTGGAAGAGATTTTGGTGACTCAAGTTCCACCGTTGTCAAGTGTTCCTCCATAAAAATGATTTATTATTATTGTGATAAGTGGATATATATATTCGCATCAAAAGTACGTTTTCCTTGAATAAAACGTATTTCAAACCCATATTCTTTGTTTCTTAATTAATAATTTCGCATTTTGTAAGGGGTAAAAAGCTGTGTTTAAAAACAAATCCCTTCGCAGTTACCCGTTATGTTCTTTTTTTTTTTTAAATTGATGAAATAAGGAACTACGTTTTGGATCTGTTAAAATAAATATTTGTGTTTTCGCTCTAGATTTATGGGTGTTATGTGATGCATGATTGTATTTACTTAAGATTATGTTTTACTGGTGTTTGTCGTATTCACTCTTTTATTACAATTGCGAAATGTGTTGAAGAAAATTTAAAAGGTTGCACGATGAGCAAAATATTTCAATATTTATTATTGAAATTTACCCAAATTTCCTTATTTTTGATTTTAACATTTTATTTTCCTTAATTCTTTTGACTTCGGTTGAACTGCTGCTCTTGCTCTGATTTGTAATAGATTCTCTAGATTTTCTTATAGTAACCAAGCTCTCAAATTCTGTCAGCCAATCACAGAGCTCTCTTTCATCAACATTTCACCTAATATTGTTCTGGAATCTTATCTCTCTTAAAATATCAGACTTCTTTGTTGCTCCTGGATTAGCCAAGTTTCGCCTTGCCCACTTCACTGATAGTGATCTAAAAATTATACTTTTAATAGCTTTTAAAAGCTACAAAAACAAACAAGTTTTTATCGAAATCCCCCCCAGTTTTATCTCTTAACTGTAATATTTCAACTTTGAGTACTGTTAGCGTGCACCATTGTTTTTTAAATCGAGCAAAATTGATTATGTTAAGGTGTATAAACGATACAGTTTTGATAAATTACTCGTGTTTTGTACGCATTTGTAAAATAATGTTGCAGAAAATACGAAAAATGTATTTTTCAGTGTTTTCGTTATTAAAAAAATTTGATACTCGTTCTGTGTGAGCTATAAAAATCGAACTATCGTTTTTATCTTTTTATGATATAAATTGAAGCTTACAAGTTGTAAGTGCTCTAAAATTGTAGAATATAGAAAGTTATTCTGTAGTTTCTTGTACAGAAATTTAAAAATTTCTTTGGTATTCGTTTATTTACGTTTAATAATCTTCAGATAAATTAACTCAATTTTCTTTTTATAATTCATTATTTACTTCTCTCAAAATTGCGGAAGTAAGAATGTGTACAGTGGATTATTTCTTATTTGGGAAGAAAAGAATTTTGAATTAAAAAAAAAATGTTTAGAAATTATTTAACATTCTTTTCAATATTCACCTAAAGGGGTGGTCATTAAGTCGATCGCAATCGACCGATAGACCGCCAAAACATTTTGGGGTAACAACCTGAAGATAAACAGAGTAATTATATACTGAAATATTTAAGATTAGCTGACAGTGTGCGTACTAAGTCTTCTACTGACTATAACTATGAGTACTAATTTTTGATGAAAATGTTTTATTAATGTTCTTTTGAATTGTATGATGATAAATGCATCATTTGATATTATTATATATGACGCTCTTATTATTAATATGTTAGTGTCTTGCGTTTTACTTTAAACGTGGTTTTAAAAGTGATTTTTTTAATGTTAGTTATATAAGTATATATTACATATTTATTACCGTATATATTCCGTATTTATAATTATTACTTCATCACACCTACACCATTGGAAGGACCGCAACACCTTGAAAAGGTTAGGAATAGCCCGGATAAGTCTGCCCACCCCTGATCTAAAGTATAGTTTAAGTAGGGAGGCAGAAGAAACACACACATAGATAAAAGAAGCATTTTACATTGTACCTTTGTCTATATATTAGTGTTCATTTTAGCAGTTAATGCAAGAATGCCCACCCTTCCAATAAAGGATTTGCCCACAGTACATTTTCGCATTATCTGCATGGCAGAAATTGACTACAGAATAGTTAATTTTTTTTGAATTCTTAATAAGTTTTTTATAAGCATTGCAGCTTTTTTAACAGGTGATGGGCTTAAACTAGTTTTTGTTAAAACCTTTTGTGGAGTAACGAGGCATTGCCGCGTATTTAACGAAATGTTTTCAAGGTCCTTTCTTGGAGTTGTGTGGAAGCTAGAAAACCAGTTCAAAGTATTGTCTGCATTTCATTTCGATTCGTGAATGGTTCATCGCCTTGTTTCAGTGAGATTTTTAAATAAACAAGACTCTGTAAATCCATCCTTTAAAATTTTCTAATGGATCCTTTAGCTTGATCTTTTTGCACCTTGAATGAACCATAACGCTTCGTCTACAAATGCTATGAAGTGTTGTTGAACATGAAGCAGTTTAATATGCTTGTGTTAATAAAACTTAAAAATGTTCAGTTTATTTAAATTTGTTATTTTTATGCTGATGAAGGTGTTTTAAAAATACACTTTGATGTAATCATTCGGATATTCTTCATTGTGGAGGGCCTAGGTTTTTCGATGGCCATGTTGGTTAGCTGCATGGATGGTTAGTCTTAATTCCAATTCCAGTAAGATTTTCGTAACGAGAAAAGGCGGCTGGTCCATGTAAAATAAAACGGCCTTTTTAAGTCCTGCCGCAATGTGGATATTAGTGAATTCAGATGACTGTACGGCTATCTTTTGAGTTCTTTCGTCAAAATCCCTCATATAATCCTATAATGGCATACATTAAAACCAATTAACAATTCATTTTGGAATTTGTTTGCCTACTATAAGAAAGTATACTTTTTGAATTCAAATGATTACTATATTCAGACAACCTATTGATATTACTTTGATTTTCATGAGGAAGCAGTTTGCTGTGAGAAGGTAAAAATACAATTTGCCATAAGTACTTAAATTATAATTTTTTTAAAAAAGATAGTTATTTGCACATAACTTGCTGACATTTTAATACATTGTTCAGGCTACACAAATTCTCAGTTTTGAAAAGAAAAAGAAAAACTGAATTTTTTTTATTTTTTAAAAAAATTCTTTGATTTGTGAAATGAGATGAAATTTCGACAATTTCATTCCAGTTTACTTGATGAATAATTCTCTCTTAAATTATGTATTCGGGTTAAAAAGAAATTTAACATCAGTTATAACCTTAATATGGATAGCAATTTAAATTCTTATCCATTGCAGTTCAGTTAAATTTTTTTTTTGAAATCCGGTTTGAAAAGTTTGAAATTAAAATAGAAATGACGAATTTGTGTGAAACGATTCCGAAAACAAATTGTCAATTATCCTACCTGAAACCAACTCTGAGGCCACATCGTGCTTTTCGTCTCTTTTTGTTTTTGTTTCAGCCTACGCGGAAGGAGCTTTTTAAAAAGAAAAGTACCATAAAATGTGCTTTTGAACTGAAAAATATGGAGCGAGACTAAAGCCATTAACTTGTTTCTTGAGAGAGTGTTACACTTTCCTACTTTCACTGCAAATTGATGGCTTATTTCTCATGCATTAGCTGGCTCTAGTGATCGGATCGGTACCCAAATTTCTTTTAATTCTTGCTTTTGTTTTTGCGTCTATTCATGCATGTTACCTGTCTGTTGTGCACTTCTTTTGGAATTGTTTTTAATTCTATGGAACGGGATTTTAGTTTTGTTTTTTGGAAGCGCATTTGTGTGTGTGTAGCTTGGTATGGTAGTTTCTGATGGGAAGTTTATGTACTATTTAGAATAACATTTATTTGTAAAAAAAAAAGTTGCTTGTGAATAGTAAAAATGTGTTGCGTGTTTCATAAAAATAAGATTGACCTCTCGCATTTTAGAATTCTTAAGAGGTGCAATATATATGTATTCATAGTTTGGCATTTTTTGAAATTTTAAGTAGACTTTTGAGTATCTTTAAATTTATCAGAATGAAATGCATTTCGTGATTAAAAAACGTACTCAAACCTCACTTTTTTTGCAAAATGCATGTATCATTGCCTGAAATTTAAAATATTTCTAATTTTGATGATTCATTTTTTTAAAAGGACTAGTTGTATTCCGTCTAAGTATTATATATAAATTTGAATCCGTATGTGTTCGTTTTGATAAAGAGATTAAGAGCTGATCCAAGCGGATAGTGTTTAATAAAATATCATATTTTATTCGTGAAGATTTAATATGTAATTTGTATTTAACTTGCGAAATATTTGATGTAAACTTTGGCAATCTTAAAGAATGGAATAATGAAAACTTTTCTTTAGTTAAGTGAAATAATTATAACGTAGTGATCTGATTATGGTTTATTTGGTTTTAAATGACTAGATTTTTCCGACGATTTATGTGAAATGATTTCTGATTTTCATGTGTCTCATTCAGTTAGGTTTTAAAGTTCTTGTATGTATCGGCTCGTACAGATATCATCATTGTTATCTAAAAATTGGGTACGTTTCCTTTTCGCAGGCGATAAAGTCACCAAAAATGATGCCACTGACGCCAAATGCAATATTCCCGCTGGTAACCTTTTACCACCACATTTTCTAAACAAGTCGCGGTCTTTTCTTATCAGTAACGTCATCAAAAATAGAGAAACAAAACCAATGAGAACTAACATTTATAACATTTTTTTAATGTGTATGTTGTGTGTTGTCACCAATAAAGCCAGCTTGGCGAGATTTGCGCCGGCGAAACTGAAAAGTACCGAAAATTGTTTGAAATTCCTATACCATTAACACACGTTCTATAGTAACGTTAGTTCAACGATAAAGGAAATATTTCAATGATTAGCCGATGAGAATTTTTAGACTTAAAATTTTCAGTGAGCTGTGGTGAATTGATTTTTCCTATACCCTCGATATCAAGAAAAAATTTCACAAATTACCCTTTTAGTAATCGCAGCTTTGTAATTTATATAATATTTCGTGATATTTTTAATTATCATGCTGATGTATTAATAGTCAAGCTAATGTATATTGGCACGGTTTATGCCCTTATGTATTAAATTAAACATGCAATAATAAAAAGCTGCAAATTAATTACGTAAAGACGAAACTTTTTTTGAACGAATATTCATAGAGCATACAATTTCTTTGGGGGGGGGGGAAGGGAAACTAATTGTCTTTTATTTTTTCCGCTTGTTTGAATGAATTAAACAAATGTAAACATTTGTGAACTTTTTTTACTAATGAAGATTAAATGATGTACCTACAATCTATTAATTGCGGAAAAAAAATCAGGAATTTATATGTAAATTTAATAAAGGCTTAAAGAAAGTGGTGGTAGCGTATCGCGCAATTCAAGCTACTGGTCCAGGGTTGAAACCCCGGGCTGGCAAGGTCAACTCAGCCTTTCATCCCTTCAATGGGTCTTTAAAGCTTGCTTGGGAACTAAACACTGAGGGCTTTCTCGTCAGACTAACCATCCGACAGGAACATCTGCTTATGCACCTCAGCGCCACGAAAACTGAGATGGGCACAATAGGACTTGGCCCGCAATGGGCAGTTGCACCACAGAGTTTAATTTAGTAAATGAAGTGGGAACTGGACAAGTTTTTATATAAAAACATTCAATTCATCTGTGACCGATACATTTTTATATACTTGTATTTTTATGAAATTTTATGTATCGATGACATGTCGTTTAATATTATATAACGGTATTTTCTGTCAGACTGGTTTTACGGATGCTCTTTAACGAATTTTGTAACTCGATTAAAAACAAATACATTATCTTTTTTTTTGCAAAACACTATTAATCAGTTCGAAAACGGTTTGCATGAAACTTATCAAATGAGCTTTATCTAAACTGATTTAATACCTTGTGATTAAGAAAACAATATTGACAACGATGTTTTGGGTTATTGGAAAAAAATGAGGCATTCATTTTTAATTAAAAAAAAGACTGTTATTCTGTTAAATATAATTCATGCTTTACTGAAGTCTTATGACACTTTATTTTCGAAAACATTAACTGGTTTTAATGTTGAAAAATAATGCATATGTGCATACTTTCTTTAGCACTTTAAAAATACTTATTTTGCTTAGTGATGAAATATCAAGAGTTTATAGTAACTCACGCTGTTCAAATTGTTTCCCGGGTAGGAGTTCCAATTCTGCCAAAAATTCATCATATGGAAAAGACTGATACGTTTTATGGAATTGACTTTGAAAGTCCTTACGTGATGTGAAAACTGGGAAAATAAGCTACTAGTTCAGGTGTTTTCTCGCTGTCCTTTAAAATTATGAGGCCCGTCGCCAAAGACCCAGTTTAGAGACACCAATTCAAACATTTCACCTAATATATACATGAATTTGAAGTATATATATTCGTTGATGATACTTCTAAAACTTAATATTAATTTAGAAATGAGGGAATTTTTTTATTTTTTTTCAGAAAAAAAATAATTAAAAAAAAAATAAAATACGGAAATATGAAATTAGCTGTTCATGTTGTATGTAACAAAGTTATGGGATCATCAATTCTCATTGGTATACAAATTTTGTGTCATAGAACAAATTGATTTAATACAATCAAATATTTTTGTTATATTTATACAAGTATAGATAAAATACACAAATCTTTTATAACTTAAGTCCCTTCACCGAACGTTTGATTCGAGCTAAGATAAATGTCAAGCATCTTCACCAATGTTTTGCTTTTGTGTGTTAGTGGAAGTTTTGTTTTGTTATAATTCCTTTTAAAAACGCATTCATTAGTTTAAGACTGTTTCTCCTCGTATGTATAAATTTGAAATCCCCCCCCCCCTAAGTTACAGTTTTATTAATGACATTTTTTCCGGGTAAGTTTTATCTGATAGTGAGTGTTTAGAGTGTTAAATTATGAAGAAAATATTGACTATTCAATTTATTTTATCGAAAATTGAGTTGACTATTACATTATTTCATCCTTAAGGATTTTGCACAATTGCGTAACCATTAGAATAATGCATAATATTGTTTACAAAAGATATTTTTCAATAACAGCATTGAAAAGTATGGAAAATGTAACGGAGCGTATCGAACTACAATTGAAAACATTGTATCGTTTATTAAAGTTGTTTATTTTTCAATTCTGCTTTTTGTATATTGAAGTAATGAATGGAAATCTAGAATATTGTTTATTTGAAAACATTTATTGTAATAACGCTTAATTTCTGTGTTATGCTTGCTATATTTTCATTGTGTATAGATTTTTATTCACCGTCGCGGAAAAATTACAATTCTCAATAATTAAATTTTTAAGTCTAGTTTATATAGATAGTATTTTACATAAGCCTCTGTATTCTGAGACATATTTAAAGAAAGTTAAAAATTCTGGAAGCAAAGTATGTGTGCGTATGCAGTAAGTGAATGGAAAACGCACTGTTACACGAATATTAGCATTTTACTTATTAAAAGTGTCGTTTTTGTCATTAATCAGAGAAAACCATTAAGAAACTGTATAGAAAGTACCACTATTTTAAGAGTTTTTTAAAACTTTTATTTGAAAATGTAATGTAATTGCAGCTTTTAATTAAACGTGTAATTATAAGTACTGCACAAATTGTTTACGAATAGTTTTTTCTTTCTTCTCTATTACTTATTTATAGATGAAATTTCTCTCCGATAAGTATATATTTTCACTTGAAATGTTTGTTACTGTAAGTCGAGGTGCTGTTTTTTTAAATTTTATTATTTTTATTTAGTGCTATTTTTCAAAACTTTTTTAAAATTCTGTTTAAGTCATTCCTATATTTCATTATAAATTGAAATTAAATTCTGGTGACAACATGAAGTAAATTTTAAATTAATGAATTAGCTACGAACGCTCAGCACACTGTCAGGAAAAAATTGCCAAATTTCAATTAAATTTCTACATTTTTTCTTTAAAAGAAACCTGGTTTATGTTAAGAAACAATTTTTGTGGAAACATGTTATCTTAATATTCAAGTTTAGATAAATATGTTGATATTATTTGGAATATTTAAGCTATTTAATAAAAACATAATTTAAAAAAATGTAAATGATGAATGCTTATGACGAGGTATTTCTTCTGGTGAATTTTCCTTTGGTGGCAGAATTTTAACAATCGAATCTATTGAATCTTCCTTAAAACTTTGAAACGGAGGAAAATTTTTACGACTGTGCCTTGCCGTAATTATCCAAAACTCAGTTGCGTAACATACACCACCGCGGGGCGGGGGAGGCAGGATTCTAGGGGGCCCAAGGCCTGACTAACACAAAGTACGTATTTACACAATTTATAAAATATAAAACGCACTTTGCAGGGGGCCCCTAACATTTCTCCGTTACGCCACTGCCAAAACTGCAGGTTCTAATGTCTTATGTGTATTCTTATGTAAATCAGTTGTAAAGGATTTAAAAAAGAACGTTACTAATTTTAAATCACATCGGATCATAACCTAACCATCTTCATGTTGTAGAGTTTTAACACTTTTGTAACACTTTGTAGACTTTAGTTTCCGTCTTTTATTTTTCAACTTTGACGATGGATGAAGGAAATTCATGTGATTTGCGAATATGCCAGCTGTTATGGAATACATCAACCACTTTTTGTTAACAGTATTTTTAATAGCATCTTTTCGGTGGTTGAAGTAGAATTTGTGGAAATATATGCGGGAATTCAGGCTATATACCCCCTCAGGGGGCTCACCTTCTTTAGGTGAGTACGGGTGTCACAATCCCGAGGTGCCCTAGTGATCTTTTCCTTTTCCCACGGGGTTTACTGTCTTTGGTAAACATGGGCTTCACGAACCCGGGGTACCCTAGTGATCCTTCTCTATTTTCGACCTTCTTTCTTGTCATTCAATTCATTCTTTCTTTCTCTTCCCGTCTAGACCACAGATATTAAAACAAATGTTTGGCGCAGTATAGCCGAAATCGGCTCTTGCGCCAATTAACCCCAAAATCACTCACTCACTCAGGCTATATACTTTTTTCATTGCATATCGTCTTCAATATGCTGAAGCGTCATCATTAGATTTAAGTTACCAGCACGTTATACTTTCTTAAAATTATTATTTTTTCACTCCGAATATGTCGAATTTCATGCTCACAAGATACTATTTGCGGGACTTCGATTTATATTACTAATTATGAATTGTTTGATAAGTAATTGGTTTATTATTGAATATGTAGTTTATAGTACATTATCTTACAATTTTACCTTATACTGTTTTTATAATTAGGGTTTTCTGAAACATCGACTTGTTTCTCAACTTTTTTTTTCAGTTTTCAAGTATAAAAGTTTTGAAACGCTTTTTATTATGTGTAACATCAGTATTAAAGCTCAGTATTTTATCTATAGTTTGTCGAAATTGATGAAGTAAATAACGGTTCACAGAAATTTTTTTTTGTCAGGATTTTAACGTAGGTGGAAAGGCAACCGTTATGAAAGAATCCCCCTCCCATTTCTTTTGTTTCTTTATTTTGAGGTTTATATATGTTTGGGATTAGGGTTATTAAATTGGCAATTTTATTATGTTTAATGTTTGTAATATAATTGTTACTGGTTATTGCGAATATTGAATTAAACTTTTTCAAATTGGAGAACTGTATAAACTAGTTATGGATCGGTTATGTTATATAAAATGTATTTTGTTAATTATATATATTCGAAAAAATTATAGTTTAAAAAAATCTTAGAAAACACCCTTTTGTAGTTAATCGAACTAAGTTCTAACTTAATCTTTTAGTCGCCAAATCTGTGTGAATGAGCGAATATTAACGTCGCGCTGTGCTGCTACACGAGGTGCTTTGGCAACGGACCTCGCAATTGTGACGCCAAATCTGGAATTGGGATCTGAAATTAGTCGCCAGATGCGGGATGGGATCTGGAATGGGAAATCGTTAATCCTGATCAGGACAATGGAACAAAATTATTTAATTGTTGTATTGTCATCAGTCCTGGACAAGTGAGCAAAATTTTGAATTAATTTGAGTGGGTAAAAATAGTTCAGAGATTCCGTTACATACAAGTGAAGCTTATAATAGGGTGTTAAAAAAACATTTTTGGTTGGAACAAATATTGATGTTGAAATTCTTACTGACTACATATTGCGTTATGAAAACTTGGAACAAATTTATTTGTTGCTAGAAAGAAATATGTTTAAATTTCTTTTTTCGAAAAACAGAGGGTTTTCATTAAAACTTGAAATGTTTTAAAAATGTCTCATGTGTGCTGTGTGATGGCGTAAAATCAGATTTCTCAGGATAAAGTACTTTTTATTGATTCAATTTTAAAGAAGTTTATTAAATAAAATTGAAAAAGGCGAGTCTTACTTTTGGTTTTTCAAAACCGATTTCAAAAAAATAAAAATTCGTATCAACTTGGCTTTTTTTAGATCTTGATTGGTCTCCAAATAACGATAAATTATACAAGAAAATATTCAAACCAATAATGGCTTGACATTTTTTTCTTTCGGTGTAGCAACGTGAATTAGTTACGTGTTTTCGTAAGCTGTTTTTTAGCCTTTCGTCTTGTAATGAAATAATAATTATTAATCTGAAGATTAAACTCATAATAAAGTGAAGACAGAATGTTAGAGACAGTAATTTTACATTTTTTGTAAAATCCTGTACTTATTTGTGTCATGATTTCGAAATTCGCATCTTTCGAAAATTGCACTATAAAAAGTTTATAAGCATTTGAATAAGACTGATTTGAATAAAAAATGGTTGGTTATAAATGAATTATGGAACAATTACTGTAAAAAAAAACATTTTAGGCTAAAGAAAAAAAAATACAAAATCTGATTCAAATCATAATACAGTTATTTTGGAAAAGCTAAGATTTTTACTACAAACACTGAAATATTTTTTCCTACATGATACATTGAAATAATTTAGAACAGCGGTTCTTAAATTTTCGATCGCCGCGGCCACCCAAGATTTTGAGCACCTTCCCCGATTTAATATTCTGAATCGAAATACACGTTGTGGGGTAGAGTTTTTTTCATTGGGGACAATTTAGTGATCTTGTCTAGGATGGCACATCTTTAAATTTTTCCACGAAGCATATCAGTCTGTAAAAATAAAATAACGTTACATGAGGTACTCCGCGGATACCTGGAAAGACGCTGGGGATCCCCAGGGTCCTCGGACCATCGTTTAAGAACCGCTCATTCAAAAGTTTGTTTCTTTGGATAATGTTTTAACTAATAGATTTAAAGATAATGTGTGTGTGTAAGTTTATACACAAATAGGAAATTGCAATCTAAGTACCACTTTAATTTAAAATGTTGCCGATAGTCGAGATTAAAGACGCATTTATTTTTATAAAGTGCTACAATTGAAATTTCTCCATTAATATTTCTTATCTTGAAACTCAAGGGAAAAAAAAGATACTTTATGGATATTTTATCCAAATTTTCCTTCAGCATTTTACTTGTTTAATTTTTTATTTGTTTCGTATATTTAACAATCAAGATTTGTAGTCAAGATATTAGTTCTAGAAGAAACAACATTCTTTTACAATTATATAAAAAAAAGTTGTCTCATGAAATACTAAATTGAATATGTTAAAAAAACTAACATGAAGCATTATCAGAAGTGAATTAAAAATTCAGTTAAGTTTAAAGAGATAGGAAGGCTCATTTTTCGAAAGTGGACAATATTGTTGATATATGCCTTTATCTTTTAGTCATTTAAATACAAGATCGTGAAAAATGAGGCGAAATTAAGTTCAAATTTTCTTGCCGAGTGATCGATCGGCAGTCATAAGCCCATGACCATGATGTCTCAGTCGAGTCACGTGCTCTTGGGACCTGGTTTCTCTAAAAACCTATCTAACCTTAGTTCCACTATACTTTTTCTTATGAAATCTATTCCAGAAGGGACAATGCACCCAGTGGATTTATGGGAGATCAAAGTCCTCGCATTTATATTTTGAAGTTGGGGGAGTTGGGTGTCAGTTTTTGTACTTACTTGACAGTCTTCCTTCTAATGCAGTGTTGATAAAACTTATTTTCTACAACTAATTACCAGTTTTTGGAAGGTGGTTTTTAGTGTGAGATAGAAGATATTTCTATATCTAGTTCAAACAACGTCTTTTTACAATAAATACATTTTTTAGTACTAACTCGTAGAATTTTTTTGTATTTTTCCCTTCGTAAATTTATAAGAGTTTTTCTTGTTTGATCTTGAAATAGCGTCCTCTATTTTTACATGTATTATGTACCTTTACCTTATGTACATTGCATGCATTATGAAGCGCTTTTGTGCACATATGCACCAGGAATGTCTGATTTTATATTTAAATATTATGAATGCATTCATTGCATTTTTTAAATTTATAAATTGACTGAATTGGTTCAGTTTTATCTGTATGTCTTTTCCATGTGCTTTATTTAAAAAGTCAGTTTTGAAATTGAAATTTTTTTCATTTATTTCAATTTATTTTAAAAACTTATATTTTCCTACTTTTAGGTTTTACTTGTCGCTGAGAGGCACGAGACGTTGTGGTGTATGGAGGGGTTGAAGTTTTTAGTTGTGAAAATCTGATATGGAAGACTCATCATTAAAACCCCATGAAGAAGACTCGTTGTCAAAGCGACTTCGTCTGTCTTTGGACGTCGGCGTCCATGGCGGTTCATCTTACGCAAAATTAAAACAGAATCCGACTTCACATCACCGCAACCACAGCTTAGATTATCGTTTGACTAACGGTGTGCAACAACAAACTCACCATCGGAATCGAAGTTTGGACTCTGTTCTTCAGCAAATTCCGGAGAGTGGGTCATCTCACTACCACCAACCGCTCCATTGCCAGATATCCAAACTCCATGACGCCAGTAGTGACAGTGTCTCTTTGGATACTCCTCCTTCGTCTGCCAGCCCATCTTGCATCAATCCTGTCCGGGACAATACGGATAGGACGAGTCTAGCGTCCGATGACAGTGGCATCTTTAACTCCGATGATGGAGAACGGCAGCAACGGTTGATGCCAGAAACTGTTCACAGTCACATCCCTCAGCATTCCTCGACGTACGAAATGCCCAAGAACAATGACTTAACCGAGGAGGTAGCGGATGAATCTGTGTGTGATAATACTGGAATCGAAGGACTCGCAAACTCGAGTGAGTCGTTAGAATCCAAATCTGAAGTTGTGATGTTTCCTAAGCCTCCACCCAAAGAATCGCTCTTACTTCGTCTGTTCGAGTCTACATTGTTCGATATGTCCATAGCCATTACTTATCTCTTTAATTCGAAGGAGCCTGGAGTTCAAACATATCTGGGTAAGTTGCGAATATTCTGTTCTTTGTCATTTATATTGTATCCATCTCGTGAATTGATGATGACCATGAAGTCTTTAAATTACTTAAATGAAGCATGCATTAATTTAATATCTTATAGGGAAATTGTGAATATGTCATCAATTCATAAATGTAATCTAAAATCATAAATTTAGTTAAAAAACGACATTTTACTTCGCCACACATTCACTATTTTAAGAAAATTTCCACCTGTCATTTCAGGCAGAGGAAAGAAGTGGGAAGAAGGGAGAGAAGTTGCTATTTTTGACGTTGTCATAGCTTGTATTGCTTCTTTACCATTAATTATCTTTAACCAACATAAGAATGCTGGAAGAAAATTTTTAGATTTAACGAAATAGTCGGTTAACTTTCTAATTTTTTTTCGTTTTATCCTAATTGAACGCTAATTTATCTCATGATTGCAAAATCAAGTATTTGATTGTAGAAAGTAGTAATTAAAGTTCTTGGGCTTTTTATACTACTTCAGTTAAAAAGGCATTTTTAATATTTTATAACTTACTAAAAACTGTATGAATTTAATGCATTTATAAATATGGATTCATAACCAAAATTAATTTAAATTCCAAGGATGAAATTTTCTTAAGTCTATTTGGAATAGGATTTAAGGCAATGTCTCTAACGATGTGGTAAAAAATTTCAAATTTCGGAAATTAAATCGTTAAATTTCAATTATAGTTGAATTGTGCTCTCTTTCATGCATTCTATTGAAAACTTTTAAGAGTGAGCTCTGCGAGACAGAATATCAGCCACTCTGTGGTCATTTACCTCTTCTTGACTGTGACGACAGGTGTTTTTGTGGATGGAAATGGAAAGAACATTCCTAAAACCAACATTTTCTTTATATTGGGGGAAAAAAAGAGAAATGCAGTAAATTCGGAACGAAATGCTTATCCACAAATTTTTTTACGATTGCGTTACACTTGAAAAATTCCTTGTCAATGAGAGAATTGAGAAATTACTCCAGTGTCATTTTTCTCTCAAGATAATGGCAGAGTAAAGGCTTTGAGTTACACAAGAAAGTTTTTTGTTTGAGCTAATAGACGCTATTGATTTAGAAAAAACAAAACATAAATGCTTCTAAACAATTTTATTTTCCTGCTATACAGTGATGCTAACTGAAAATTCTGTTTTACTGTAGTTACACCACGTTCATCGTTATTAAGAATGGCAATTGACAATATTGTGCATTTTATATGAAAAGGGTGTGTAATATTTCAAGGGTGTGTAATATTTCATCAAAAACATTTCTCTTTTGACTCGGCTATTTTTACTTTTTTTCTCGCCCTTTATTAAATTCATTTGAAGTAGTTGAGAAATTGAAATATGTTCGGTGAAATTATATATGCACGTAAAGATTTTTTAAAAATTATGCCAATTTTGTTTGTAATATAAAGTACAAAACATTCTTGCTTTATTCTCGCCCATATACGGGAAAGTTCAATTGTGTAAAGGAAGTTATAAAATGCGCGTGAGAAAACGTGCCAATTTTTCAATAATTTTAAAAAATTGATTGATTTATAAAAGTTAGCCTTAAAAAATGCAATTGTTAGTTAGTTTTTTTTAAATCTTGTTTTCAGTGAAACAACTTATGTACAAATATTTCGGCTTTTACAGCCATATATTGTACTGGCATCCAAAAATTGAGAACATGACAATAAAATTAAAAATAAACCACTGATCAACTCAATGTTCTGAAAGTAACAAATATATTTTATGCATAAAAAAAAAAAAAACCAAAAAACTATGGATAAAAATGTCGGAATTTTTAAGTTGGAAGGCCGTAGATTATTCTGGTTACAATTACGTCATATTTGAGTCGTTTGTTATATGATGTAAACCGGGGAAAAGACCACCTCCTGACATTAACAAACATCAGAGCGATTATTTATCCATTTGATGAAAGTAATCAACATGTGCGTGGACGTTAGCAATGACCATTCATCTTTTTGGAAAATTTCCAATGGGCTAAATTCATGCGATGGTCTAGTCATGAGATAAATGTAGTGACATGTTTCGAGCCCAGCAGTTCATGCACTTTCCTGTTAACTTTGCATTTTACAGATTGTTACGTGATTGTACATATTTATCAACAATCACGCACTTTGGTAAATTTAGTCCCTTCTCAGAGATTCAGAAGATAAAAATGCGGAGACCGCTTGCCCGAGGACATTTCGAATATTAATGGAGGAGGGGAGTGCGCTGGTTTATCCATATAAGAAGTATCTTGCTCATCAGTCACATCATTTTGGCTTAGACGTTTTGATCAGGAAATCGGAACTTATGGTTGCAGTAGGTCTCAGAATTTCATCCCGATACCGCACAGAACCACCCCCAAAGAAGTGTGTGCGCGCATCTCTGTATATCTCGTTAAAACTCCGCTCTAACCGTAACATTGTCACTTGAGTGCTTGATGTTCATTGATATTCTTGACCTGATTGTGTCTTAGTCTCTCCAGATCCTTACACAATTACTTGCTCTCAAAGTAAATTTAGATTCATCCGTGTACAGGACGTTATACCTATCCGAGACAGCCCAACTGACATGTTTACGACAATATTTTAATATTGCCCCTCTAGATTGGACAATTATTGAAGTCGCATATCGTGGTGTTCGGGCGTACAGTTCTTTCATGTGGAACCTTTAGTCGAAAAAATTGGCAGATTTATCTTATCAAGATCATGCTGCTTCTACAAAAGAAAGTCTCAGAATTTGTTTATAGATTCTGCTTAGCTATTATAACAATATATGAATCATCGGAAGAATTGGTATCATTTGGACGACTGGGCAGAAATATTTGGACAACTGTTTTTGGATTTGCTTGAATAATCGAGAAATTATCGTATGATAGCACCAAAGAAAAGTGATATTTTGGAATGTCTTGGGTCCGACAACATGCCTGTGTGCGCTGTCATTCATGAAGTACGAATACTATGAAAAAGTATCGTTTGAAACTTTTAAGAATTTCGTATAATTTAAATGTATATCATCAAAAATTTCAAAATGCTGGCATTTTCAATGACTGCCCAATTTAAATATGCCTAGTCTCAATCTTGATTCTCCGTAACATATATTTGTGTACTAGCATCTACATTCACAGGGTTTTTAAATCACTTAATTCAAATACAGTTTCGAAAATTTACATTGCATGCTCAACTTTTGGAAGCCTGTATATATTCTGACGAATTTGAACTTTTTTTGGTGGTGGTGGAGAATTGAATCTGATTAGATTTTAATGTCTCTCAGTCACTAAGTGTAAACTCTTAGCGCTTAAATGAAGTTATATCTGTAATGTAATACACAATGAAATGTTTAGGGAAACATGTTGCATATTTAACTCTTAGAATGAAATTTTTTTCACTTAGTATCCTACTCAAAAATTGTTTTTTGTTTTGTTTTTGTTACGTGCATGTTTTTAATTGTATGTGTTCTAATAAAATCATTACTCATCATAAATTCAAATTTATTCGTATAAGGTGGTACTTTTATTTTAGTGCTTATTTTTATGTTCGTATTATTTATCAACAAGTTAAAATTGGAGATAAGAATTTCACATTTCATTTCATGCTGGGTGTTCAGGTGTTACTCATTTTGAAATGACAGTTCTTGCACTATAATTAATAACTGGAGAAAACGAAATGCGTACACGCGTACTCGATTTCTCCTTTCTCTTCCTCCTTTTAATTTACATATCCGACAGTGTATAAACCGCGTGGTTGGCTGTTCGCCAGAACAACTGCCTCCAGATGCGGCTTCGGTGAACTGGGCGACATGGATGCGTCATATGACCAGAGCGTTTACGGGTTTTCTGGAAGGATACGTTTACTTTTTGAACTGTTTATTTGTACAGACAGCACAGCAATTTGCAAACAATTTTAATAAAATGCGTGTACTATAGCAGCGATTGATACGCATATGAAAAATATTTGTAAGAATTAGTCTGATAAAACTGTCAAGTACTAGAATTTTTTAATATTTTGCTTTCTGTTCCAAGTACGGATAACGAATTTTTTTTTTGAACATGATAATTAAAACATTTGCAAACATGTCAAGTCAAGGTCTACATTGATTTTTAAAGTTAGCGTTTTCTATGTTTGATGAAAATGAAATGATTTATTCACAACGTAAATAGTGAGAAAAGTATAACTATGAGTTTTTCTAATATTCTTCGTTAATAATTTCGCTTGATAATTTCCTAGTTTTTTAATTGTATTTCTTTACATTGTGTTAGATTCTGTCATGCTAAATAGTGCATTTCCTGCAAAAGTAATCCTTAGAAAAAAACAAGTAATATAAAAAAAATTTTTTAAGTCGATACCCCTACTTTTAAGGGAGGAATAAAAATTATTTGTTAACGATTAAAAATTTGAACTAGATATATAGGGAGAGAGTGAACTAATAATAGGAATTGAAAAAAGAGCATGATTTGTCTGCATTGTTGTAACAATGCACACCCGGTTTGGCTGAAAAACCGGTTTTCGACGCCAACTTTTGTCATTGTTTTAAGTCACATTGTTACAACAATGGAGACGAATCTAAGTTGGCGTCGAAAGCCAGTAATTAATTTTTAATTAATGAATTAATATTTGAAAAACAATTGTATTAACATCAAGTGTCATCTAGTACAAGTTTAAAAAATTTATGTGAATTTAATTGGATGAATAGAAAGTATTTTATTAACGATTGAAAATTTGTAGAAGATAAATATATACACTTGCTAGAGAAAAAGTCCGCGTTCACGTACTATTGCTTACATAAACAACGAAAAAACATTATAAAAACTGGAATTAGAAATTTTTTAAAAATTATATTTTGTTTGGTTCATTTCCAGTATTGAGAATAACTAAAGTAAACGCGGTTTGCTTTCATAGCATTTAAAATAAAGATAGATTTGTAGCGATACTAACAAATATCAAGTAGAAAAAGTCCGTTTTCACTGTTTTAGAAGTAACTATAACAATTATTTAAAAAGGATAATGAGCTATTTAGTAGTTGGCAGTGACGAGTTGGGATAACCTCGTCTTTTGAGAATCTCCTGAAGTCGTTTTGGCATTGAATTATTAAGTCTAGTGGTTTCTTCAGTGCTTATCTTTTGATATTATCTATTTGACATCTCTTGAGCATTTCCTTGCTAGATATACTGTGTTGACGAATCCTAAGCTCCAACAAATCTCATAGGTGTTCTGTAGTATTCAGATCAGGAGTATGCGGGGGCATGTGCAATTGATTTGGGACATTATACAAGAGCCAAAGCTTCACAATCTCAGGATCGTTGTCGTGTTGGAAACGAAACGATGATCCTAGGCCGAGTTTGGTGGCACTTTCCTTTAAATTGTTTTTAGGACATCAAGATAATCACATTTGTCCATAATTGATTCGATATACTCCAACTTGCCAACACCCTTGCTCGCCATGCACCCCCACACTATAACTCCACCGCCCCGTACTTTACCGTTGGTACTAAATACTCTTTTGAAGCACTTCTACAAGGTTTTCTGCATACCAGTTTACGATCTTTTATGCCAAAGATACAAAGTTTGCTCTCTCGGAGAATATCATAGTTCTTTAGAACTCTGGAGGCTTATGTATCCGCTCCTTTGCAAAAGTGATCCGTTGGCCTTTGAAATATAACACTTTTTGTGAGCCACTCGACTATGGTATCCGGCCTTTTTCAAGATTTTTCCTACAGTATCCACACAAATGTTTTCCTTAAACTTCTCGTGAAAGTCTTTTGCTTCTCGAGTTGCAGTCAAACGCGGATTTTTTAACACGCTTTTATAAGTTTCACTTGCATGTTTCTACTACGGATATCATACATTTTTTTCTGATAGCGAGTTTAGATGGATGACCGGAACGAGGTTTGGATGTGTAAACTTCTGTAGATTTAAAGTTATAAATAACACGCTGGAGATGAATACTGCCATCCAACGGATATGGTTATATCCCGACGATATTTTTCATCTGTCCACATTTTCACAATGATTTTAAGCTCACTGATACTAATTTCCTTCCTTTTATTTTCAATGTCCTTGAATTGCTTCGTATCTCACAAAAACATAAAAATTATTGCGTTACAACTTTCTTAAGCTATTTTAAATGATAACTGTTGCAAAAATTCTATTAACCTATGAAGCCTGTTGATAAAAATTCCAAGAATCAAGAATATTCAAATAGTGAACGCAGACTTTTTATGCCTACTATTCGTGTGCTTTGCTACAAAACTTCCATTAATTTTATGTAATTTTAACTCAAAACTAATGACTGCTTGTATGTTCAGTATTTAAATAGTAGGAAACAAATTCGTGAAACTTTATTAGAAAAATCATATTTCTATTAAATTTTAGCTTTTCTGTATGATTTTTTATGGGTGAACGCAGACTTTTTCTAGCTAGTGTATATATATATATATATATATGTATAGAGATAGAGTGAGCTATATAATAGTAGGAATTGAATAACAAGTATTACGTTGGTAAACATAATGAATGATTTAAGCGTGACAAAACATCAAGAAAAGTTAGTGAACTATGTGTAAGCACTTTCGCCGACCAGGAAATCTCTCAAAATGTAAGAGTTCAACAGTTAACGTGTGTGTTACGAAATAAAGAGCTTCCCTTTTGCACAGGATGCCCAGAAATTGAACCTGTTCAGTGATTTTATAGTCACGGTCTGAGTTGACACAATTTAATTAAAAATTTTTTTTTGACAAACTTATTTATACATGCCGTGGAATGTATTCTGAATTTTATGAATTGAAAGGTGAGACAAGAGATGTGCAATAAAAATGTATGCAAGCGAAACGCTCAAGATTGTAAATCATAAAATTATTCGGGTTCATACCTCATTTTTAGTGTATTCTTAAAAATAATTAACGAATCCATGTACGATTTTAAAATATACCCAGTGATGTTTAAAATATAAAACAGATAAAAGTATATTGAAAAATAAACTATATACTCTCCAAAAAGCATGCTCATGATGTAGTTGGCAATTGATTTGTACACCTTATTTACGACTTTAAACCGCAACGTGTATTTAATTGTTCAATGCTAAGTTTTGCAATGAGCAGTTATTAACCGTTTAAGGGCTACGTAATAAAAATACTTCAGTCAAATAAAACATTTTTTTCATTGGTTTAGTATACTTTTAAGAATTAATTTTCAGTGAAAGCAGGCCTAATTGTAGAAGCAAAAGTTGGAAAAGTGATTAGCCGACCAATTTATTGGATTCTAAAATGAAGACCCTGTTGGTGGGGCTTAAGACACACCTACATTGTAAACTTAAAGCATTGTTGAAAAAATAAATTGTTTTTAATTGGTAAATATATTTATATAAGTTTTTAGGTATTTAGAATCGAATTTTGGTTCGAATTACAGTACTGTGATTTTTCTTGCACCTGATTTTAGAATATTTTTAAACTTATAGTTTGAGTGTATTTAATCGAGTTATTTTTTAATGATCTGTTTTTAAAGAAATACTCGATATTTCAAACTAGACGATGTGTTTCTAAACGCAAACTATTGTATATGATTGAATTTTATGACATACTGCATATTGGTTTGTTCCTCCTGTGCTTATTTTCATTTTAATAAGGGTTCGTATTCTTGCCTATAATAATTTTATACACGTAATTTTTTTGAACTATTTATGTTGTCATGTAATAGTTTCCTTCTGCTTATACAAACTTAAACATTTAAATGTTTATGTGCGAAAGAAATTTGCATTTACCATTTACATCTGCATAGCACGTACACCTTAATGGTCTTACCGCAATTTAAAGTGGGATCCTTGAAAACGGCTCACCGGCACGAATCATTCCAAACTCTTAACTACATTCGCGTGTTTTAATGATGCTATTTCTGTTCATTTAATTTTGCATGAGAAAGGCAAAACTGCAAGGAACAGATGCCATTTTTAAGTGCTAGAGTTCTGCCGACTTAAGAGTTTTCTTTTTTGACAGTCAATTCTGATTATTCATTGACCTTATAACAGGGTAATACACGTTAATTCTGTTAGGGTTTCATGCACTCACATTGGCGTGGTGTGAAAGTTTGAGTTTGGTACTAGCTTAAATATCTTCTCCCTATCATTCTATTTAATTGTTAAAGAACTTTGTTGTTTGTTAATTTGATGTAACTTGAATTTTGCCAACAGCATGCGATATTATAAGAAAGCTGTTTCCAAATTTTAGTGATTTTAAAAAGAAAGTGTAATATGTATAGTGTAGTAGTATATATATTAAATAGGCGGCGAAGAATGTGCAAGCGCTTTAAAGTTAGCAAGCAAGGTTTCTATACATTCATAATGTTTCTTTTAACCCCTCCCTCCAAAAACATTTATGCATATAAAAGACTCCAAGACAATATTTTACGTGTAATTACAATTCCTAGTACATCTGATTCTTTTAATTTTCGTAGACTTTTTTGAAAACTGAGGATTTTTTGTTTTGTTCTAAAATCAGTTAATTTCTTTTTATCCCTACTGCATGTACTTTTTATTGTAGAAATTATTTACTGAATCGGATGTTCAGTGAATAATTTCAGATTTAATGCGAAAATCGTCAATATTATTAAATTTTGTATGACACTTAAATTTTTTTTTCTACTTATGAATTTTTAAAAAAATTTGTAAAAAATTTTCATGAATATTCCCCTATACAAACATATTTATTTTTAAAAAAGGTCTAATGTTTTTCATTTATTATGAATACAGTTTTTATTTGAGAAATGTTCGCATTATGGAGTTTAAATTTGTTAAAATACAGTTTCTTCCTTTTCTTTCTTTTTTTATTTTTGTTTGTTAGTTTAGTTTAACAGAATATGTTTATGTATTGAAATATTAGAATTCATAAATGGATAATGTTTTTATTTAAATATTTTAATCTGTTCATATTCACTAGCAATATAAGCACCAAGTAATCTAATCATTTAGTTTCGATGTTGCTTATTCAAAAATTCAGCGTAGTTGGGGAAGGGACTGCATAGCTGGAAACTTTTGCAGCGTTTTATTGGCTATTTTACGTCACATTTTCTTCCCATAGCATAATGATTCTACAATCATTTTAAATAAACAACAGCTACTCTGCAATGAAAACCATTGGATGGTTAGTGCAATGCAATTAGTGTTTACAATTTTTTTAAATTTAAATTATATTATTAAAAAAGTTGTATTTTGTGGAATTTACCGTATTACCTCCCATTTAATAACGTGTCATAAACAGCTTAAAGTTCAAAAAGCCCTGGATGCTTGCTATCTTTCTCTTTTGGATAATACGCTAATCCAAACTTATGTTGTCACTTTGTATAGTGACAGTAGTTATTTGTATTCGTAATATACAAACAAATTAATAGCTTAAAAGAATATTTTAAGTTTCATCTTTAGTGCATTTTGAAATTTAATTTAGCATATTCGTAATAAATCGTCATTTTGAATTCTATTATTGGCAATACACGGAGATGTGTGATTTCACCCTTAAACGTAGTGTTCCCATAAGTAACATTAGTTATCTTCAAAGTACTGATAAAATGTATTTCAACAATACCTCGGTCCTCTAGTCTTGACTCTGAGAGATTGCATGACGCGTGTACGCTGTATTTGTATGCCCCTGCTGATCTAATCACTTTTGCCTTCTATTTTGAAGGTGGTTACATGGGGAACGTGTGTCCTTTTGCTAATCAGATCAGCAGTCCTTGTTAGCTTTATGATTACTTTATCGCATCGCAAGGGCAATTTCCACTTGCGCTGGATAAGGCACGTGACAAGTGCCCTGCAGGTGTTTTTGCTCTGTTTTATTTTGGTCTAGAACTCTCATCTGATTTCATGTGTCCGGTGTATTTTGTCCTTAATATATGATACTCATGTGTTTTCTTCTGTCATTATATTTGCTAGTTCTGTTTAATTTCTTAAATGAATTTGACAGCTTGAGAGAAAAACGAGTTCTTATGTTAGTGTAATGTTTTTGAAATAATTCTGATCTTTCGAAAATTGAATTTTTTAGCGTGTCATCTTTTATAAAAAATGCTAAATATTAATACGTTTTTGATGGTTGTTTTTTTATTTCGTATCCAGTTTTTCGTACTTATAATATTTTTTGAAGTATGCTTGCTTCTTCGAATGTGGGTTTGTGAATCTGGCAGTACTGGATTCGTTTGATGGTAGAAAAGAAGTTAAATATTGATGCAGTTGATGAAATTAACATTACTTGAAGTGTGGAACGTTTTCCGGAGAACTAACACTAAATTTATTCAAAATTTGACTATAACGACATCCTTTCATCTTTAAACGAGTTTGTTTGGTAATTACTTTTCTAAAGGAAATGGGTGGAGTTAGGAAAAAAGTTGAGTGTGTATTTACTCTTTCTGGCTTTTTTCCAATTGAACTATTTTTTTCCTTTTTTTAAATAATTAATATTTAAAGTATTTTTCGTCCGAAATGTCACGTTTTGAAATTGGCAATGATACCGTTATAAATTTTCATTGCATATAATATATCGGAAAAATATTTCCCCATCTCAAGAATTGTTTCTCAAGGGGGCGATTTGATTAAAAATCTTTGATTTAATGGTTTTTTTGAAATTTGTTTGTGACCTATGTAAAATAGAGTATTTGTCCAAAATGCCACAAATTAAAGCCATTCAAACTTTTTCAGAAACAATATTTAAAAACTCATGAAGTGATTTTAAAATACGAGTTTTCCTACAATAATTTATGTACGCGCTTGGCATTTGATTTACAACAGTTAGTGTGGATTTTGTAACATAATGTGTGTATGTGGAAGTTTAAGATTTTTTTATGAAGATTTATAAAAAAAATCCCTTAAAAATATATGACTTCTAAACCTAGTTATATTTTAAAAAATAGCATTGCTTTGATTCAAAAAGGCATACACAAACTGTTGTTGTATGTTTTAATAACTGTTATAGAAAAAAAAAATATCGAAACATTAGACGTAAAATGAGAGAAAAAATTTCAGATTTTGAATGAAGCAAAACTATTGTTTGTTCTGAGAAATCTGCTTAAAACGCTTTTTTTTTTTGCTATCTGGATATAAATATCGACAAACACAAATATATCACTCAACTCTTGATTTTTTTATTTTAAACTTAGTTCTCAAATTTTGTGAGATTATAGAAAAATGTTAATTTCTAATATAAGGCTTAAAAAGGTTTTTGACAAATTGGTACTGTGTTCCTTTAATCCAGCAAGGAACTTCAGAATAATACGCTAAATGTTGTGGAATGATTTATGAATTTGTATGGAACATTTTCCACACCAAATGATTTGATAGTTAATTTAGACGAGAAATGTTTTGCATTCAAATACTTTAGTGCTTTCTTTTTAATATTAGGTTTCATAAATGATCGAATTAAAACAGTTACAAAACATCACAACGTTACAAAACAAGGATGTCTTAAGACTTCTTGAGGCCCTGGGCCCCTATGTAAAAATAGGCCCCACATGCAACCCTTTCAAATAGACAGTATAGCGTACGATGACAACTACTGGTACAAACGGTAACCCATGACAAGTGCGTGAGTCACAATATCACAAACCTGGGCACAATCGGACTTGAACTAGACCTAGACACCGACGACGGTCATAACATGATACAGCCTTGTCACTCTTTTCCAGTTGGCGTATGGTTCGTATTTCCCAATTTTTTAGGAGCATATGTCGGGGAATAACATTTGACGATTAAATTTTTTTGGATCATGATCTTATAGAGGCTGAGGAGTCGAAAACGGGGTGAGGTCCCACCGAGGCCAAGCTCAGTTGACCCATGCCTTAAGACGTCCCTGCTTTCAGATTACATTTTCACGATGTCATATTGTGTCATTGCTCTATTTGCCATTTAATGTACAAAAGATTGTTAAGTAATACTATGTCAAATACATTGAAAATATAGCTGCTATAAAGTTTGTATGGACAAAAAGGGGGAAATTCTTTTTGAATATACGTGGGTTATTTAGTTGATCACAAGGAGGGTAAAAATTACAACTTTTGTATTTTAAAAATGAATATTCAAAACATTCTTAGGCTTTCTTTCTTCTGCATAATTTCTTTTAGCATTTTTAAAGAAATTCGAATTTTATTTACAATTTTTCTTTATCAAAAAAATAATTATTGTATAATTTTTTAAAAATACTTTACTTATTTTTTAATGTACTTCAACAACAACAACAACAAAAAAAGGTATCCAAACTCTTATGCTTTGAATACTGAATTTAAAAGAAAAAAAAACATTACATTTACTCTCCTTCAAAAAAGTTGGAATGTGTGGAGGGGTAAGCATGTACCTTCTTTTCCCCCTTAACAAATACTTTGCCAAGTATATCAGGCTATTTAATGCTAAGTACAAATTGCAATATTGCTGTTCTAATCCAATTAATAAAACGTGAACTATTAGTTTATTCTCCTTTCCCCCCTTGTTAAAAAGAGAATGGATAAACTTTGTCTTTCTACTTAAAAACACTTTTCTGATATTAGTAAAAATTACTCTGTATACTTATATCTATTATTTCTTTTCTATGGAGAAAACGGCTGTAAATTTTGCATCTTTACGTCATAAATATTTTGTGTATTATGCAAGTAAACTGGTTATTTCGAACTTCTAAGAATATTCCATCCATTTCGAGTAGGCAAACTTATTTGAGAAACTACCTATCGGATAAGACGTCATTTTACTATCGGAAATCATGTACACTTAATATATTGTCAATAAATTTTGTGTACGTAAGGATTGACGTCAAGAAAATGAACATATCGAACTATCGCAGCAAAACGCGTGTTAAAAATGCTTACATTTTTTTTAAGTGTTTCTACCTGTGTTTTTAGTGTACTGGAGAAAAGTTTAACTGAACTCTCTTCCGGACTCATTCAATCTTTTCTCATAACCTCGAACTTCAGTCTTTCACCGTGAGTTTTGTAAACATTGTAGAAATATAGCTGGCTGTCATTTTTTATCACTTTTGTTTCTAAAATAGATAACTGATAGCAAAACCGGAGACTGCGTTATTCCTGGCTGACCGAACATTAATTCTTTCTCAGCCTATTACGAAGTTAGGTTCATTAGTTGGAAATGTTTTAAATGTCTACCTGAGCGTGTTTCGGAAATTAATGTTGCATAAACTGTAATATATTGAGAATTTACTTCTCAAGAATGTGACGGAAAGTACAATAAGTCATGCTGAAAGTTAGGATATCGTTTGGAAAATGATAAAGGTGTAATTTTAAAAATGGATTTATTTAAAAAAAATTCATTATTAAATTATGTAAATTTTTGATTCATAACAATTTTATTCAGATTTTAATATAGATATGAAAGAGTTAAAAAATAAACTGTTGTTCATGGCATAATTTTTTTTGTAAATAACTTTTTTCAAACTTTTTTCTTGCCCTGATATGTTATAATATTATAGATGCTCAAAGTATTAGTGTTTATGTTAAAAATAGATTTAATTGAGGACTGTTTTTTAAATTTTCGAACTGAACATCTTGAACCGAATGGAATTTGTGAGAAAATTTCGTAATTTCACACACACCATTTGGTAGTTTTTACAAGCAAATATTTTTTGAATCAATGTTTTGTTCTGTCCTTTTTTGATTATGTAAAATATTTAATTTTCTAGTTAATTAAAAAATAACTGAATAATTAAAAATATACTGAACAGGCTACTTGTCTAAATATTCCTCTTATTACCTATTAAATAATTCGTTGCCAGATATACTAACATACTGAAAAAGGTGCCTTATTATACCTCCAAAATGTAACAATTAACTGACTTGCTATTTTAGGCTATTTGTCTTTCAGCACTGTGGGACAGTAAAATTAAGATTTGGTCATAAAAGATAATTCTATTTTTATAATCTTGTGATTGCAGTTCCTTGTTATCTCACATTGAGTAAATGGTATCGTCAAGCATCTTAGTGTGTTACTGATGACTATACATTTGTATATGTAAACTGTCTGCAAGTTCAAGATAATGAGGAGTAATGTGGTTTTTGAAGCCTCGTCATCATATGAATGAGTCATAGTTTATTTTTTTATCCAAGATCATCTGGAGTTTAGTCAGAAGTTCTGGAATAAATGCTTCAGATATTTAAGTTAATGATTCTTTGCCATTACAAATTAATTTTTATTCATCAAAAAGATAAACTTCTTTAGAATTTTATTTTTATTACAAATTTCATTTTTTAAAAAAATACTAGTATAAAATAGGTTATAAAACAGGATATAGAAATCGATTAATTTTTTTATTCAAGTTGAGGAAAATAATTTACGATACCAGTTTTATTTTAATTAAAATTTACTGTGGTTAATTTTGTTGCATTAATTAATTTTTATTTTTAGCTATGAATTGACAAAAGATAAGTTAATCTTACAAAAAAAGTAAAAATCGAGAATATAAAGTTTAAAAACAACCTGTAACGTATTTCCGAAATAGGGGTTTCATTCGGTTTGAAAGAAAAATACTTTTTAGGAACTCAACTTTGAAAAATCAGTTTATGAAATATGAAAATTAAAGATTTTAATAAATTTATTATAATTCATTCCATCTTTTTCAAAAAGTCTCTGTAATGATCAACATTAACATAAATAAACCCTTCAGTCCCTACCTTGCCAAACTTGCATTATAATGCTCAATCTACACCCCCCCCCCCCTACGTTTACGAATTCGTATTGTCTAACAAAATTCTATTTCCTATATATTCATTTCCTATAAAATGAATTGCTCATTCCTTTCCATTTCCTTGCCGGCAAGTAAAATTTACAAGCATCGTATATTTTTTTCTCATCCGGGAATCGTGTCTATTTTAGTCTTCAGTGTGACAAATTCCTTTCACTCACGCAAAGGTGCTTTAGTAGCGTTAGGATTAATTCGATCGGAAAGAGATTAGTGTTAAGTAGCTTTTTTTCCTGGAAGGGTTGAAGGAATAAGGGCGGGGTGTTTCGTGCGGTCTAATCTTGACGGATGACCCTCAAATGCGAGACTGAAGCAGTAGAAGTTCAAGATCGTCCTGTGCCCTCCCTTTTTTTTTTACCCTTTCTTTTGTTTTTACTTTTGTATTTTTTTTATCGTTCAATCTGTCAAGGTAGAAATCTAGTTAGCTGCGATGTTTCACCGACGTCACCGTAAATTCTTCTAAAAGATTATGTATCTGAATAATCCCCCCCCCCCGTCAAACAAGAGCGGAGGCATGGATATATATATTTACATATTTGATCGTCTTTCAATTGCAGTAAAGGACCACTGTATGGGCTCAACTCATGTGACGTCATAGTCACATGATAAATACAGTGGCTCAGATTTCCACCCAATCAGTTTGCGCTGTAGCCAACTTCTGCTTTGTACAAAAACTTTCTTTTAAACAGTTCATATTTGTCAATTGTAATAACGCACACATGTAAACAAAATGCAGGATTGAAAAACACAAGTGCAGTATGAGAATTTGTTTTGGAGTTTGAAAAAAGTTTTGAGGAATCTTCCTGCTTGGAACATATTAACCCAATTATCAAATCTGAAATTTTATCTTAATTTTACTTTTAGGACAATTTCAAATCTAATGCTGCTTTTAAATCCAATGGAGAATACGTGATCGTATTTATCATGTGGACCGTTATGAATTTAGCCCATTAAGACACGTTCTTACAGAGTAAATCGTAATTTATTTTGTAACTCTCCAATAATTGCAAAAAATTTAGTAATTAACAGGAAACAAACATGTAGGAATCAAAAAGGTACAAATTTAAAATTAATGGTTTGAAAGAGTGTTAAATCAAATACCAATACAAAATTTATGAAAATGAAGAAAACACATCTCATTCAAACATCATCGTCGAGGGGAAAGACTGAAATTAGCTAAATGCTTCATGCCATGGAACGAGGAGTGGAAACAAATATTTTCTGATGAAAAGAAATTTAACCTTGACCATCTTCCAATGGCTGCAAACAATATTGGAATGACTTGATGAATGAAGTCAACCAATGGGAGGTGGATCAGAGTAATGGTTTAGGGAACCATTAGTCATAATGGAGAGAGAGAGAGAGTGTGCGAATTTCAGGATGCAAGGACTCTTTTGACAAAATCAAATTATGCTGTATGATCATTTGATATCGTTTGGGCCTTTATCAGGTGGTGCTAATTGGATATTTTACCTGAACAGTGCTTTTTCCTATGCGTCTAAATTCAGCGAATAATGGATTAAGAAAAATTTAATGATTAGCTCTTGCTAAGAGCATGCTTGTGCCCAAGGGAAACCTTTGGAGGCAGTGGCGTAACGTACAACCACGCACCCCGCATTGCGGAGGGGGGGGGGTGAGGGATTCTTGGGGCCCAAAGCCAGATTGACTCCAAGTACGTATTTGGGGCCCAAAACCTGACTTTGCAGGGGGATCCTAATATTCTCCGTTTCGCCACTGTTTGGAGTGAAATTATGTTGCAAATTTTTCCAATTAGCTTCCATCTGCCAGTAAAATGAAAGATTAACCCATTCACTGCCAACTACGAGATATCTCGTACTAAGCGTGTGTACCAAAACTGCCGGCTACGAGATATCTCGTAGTTTGGGCTGAAATTTTGAATTCATTACATATTTCCGTTTGAGTTAGGAATTATTAGAAATTATATATATATTCCAAAAATTTAAAAAAAATTATTGTTGCTGTGTGTGATGAGCTTTAAAGTAAGGATCAACGCAAAGTGCTGGGTTGTTGAGTCACACTGGATAAAAATACCTAATCTTCTAACGTTTTTTTTTATTTGTACACATTTGTTATCCTTTTTTTTTTTCCTGTGGGAGAAAGATTTCCTAAGTAATGAAAATCAGTTTTTTTATATTATAGTTGTTACTTTCTCTTGCATTGCTGCCATCGCCATTAAATGCAAAAAACTGTTTCTCTAAATTGTTCGCATCCTCATCTTTTTATTCCCTCGATTTCTTTAGCTATAGAAGTTGTATGCATTCTGCAGAAAGATTTCGAAGTAGGGTAGAGCGATTTTCTTGTATCAACAAAGATGGTTTTCCTATGGTCTGCTAATTATTACTTATCAGTTCATTTTTATTACTTCACAACTCTTTATAATTAGCATCACCTGATAGGTTTTTCCCAGCGAGTATCATGAAATGTCTGTATGAAAATCTGACATAACTTTACACATCCGACTGTCACCAGATGAAATAAGGTGACGAGTTAAAAATATCAAGCAAAACGAAAAGAAAATCTTTGTATATGAGGACTTTTACTGAAAGAAAGGGGGAGGGGGGACACTGCGAGAACTCGTAAGTGGCACTAAGCACAGGAATCTTATTCGGTGACGCCAGGCTACGAGTTGTCTCGTGTTTTTTTTTAAAATAAAAATTACCGTAAATGCTATTACAATATTATATCAATAATGTAGTATTATATTTTGTAAAATTTCATGTTTTCTTTAAAATAAAACTTTGGTACACCCAAGGCAAGTCGCTGTAAATTTACCTGGCAGTGAATGGATAAGGAACTCATTGTAAAAGAATGACATATATCTAAATTTGAACTTAACCACTTGTCATTTCAATGAAGAATACTGTATTTGAAATTATCAGGAAAATCGAGGATCATAATTACATTAACTTTCATACTTTTTAAAATTTTTTTTATAGTCAAGTGGTTCGATAATCCTCATGTTGCTCCTTGGGACAATATTAATAAATCATTGCATTGCATTTTCGGAATGGGGGCGTAGCAAGTTGTTTTATAAACTTCTAAACTGATTTCTATTTTCCTTTAATTATGTACCGATCTTAATGTTGTGGATGTTAAATACGAACGGCGAATAAACCATGCATTTTCATTGGAGTGTTAAAAATGAAGAACTTTTACATTGTCGCTGATTTGCAAGAATTTTGTTTTCTTCGAAAAATGTCACGTGTGATGACAATGATTTTGTTTCACCGAAAAATCCTTTTTTGTCGACTTCGTGTTGAGCGAACCGAATCTTCGTGTTTTGTGAAATTTATTCCCTTCGTGGGTAAAATCTGTATATTGTGCAATTTTTTTAAATGTGGTAATATTTCCTTTAGGGAAATGTTTAAACGAGACATGAAAAAGCAGATTTTGTGTATGGTTGAGTTTTGAAATCAAAGTGTAAAATATAAGGTCATCCGCAACGAAAGCCATTCGGCATAAGTAAACCCTTTAAAATTTTGTACAAAATATTCAGTTTATTCGCTAGCTTTTTTTTTACACTTCAAAGAAATTTCTCGTGAATTGGACATTCATTCGCGTATATCTTTTCTATGTTTTTGTATTTTTTTATAAGATAGTATAATGTTCATCCTGTTTAGTGAAATGTGTCCAATAATTTACTGTAAAGTAAACACATTAAGCATTGCAAAAGTATTCTTGTAACATTTTTACGGTTATCTTGTTACTTAAAGGCCAAGTCCTTTCAGTGAAGCGAATAATTTTGAATAAATCGGTTGTTATTCAGTAAAGATAAGATATGAATCTTCCTTTTAGTGATAACTATGGTAATTTAATACAAATAAAAATTCTCGAAAAATAATTTTACACAAAATAGACATTTTAAAAGTTGTTTCAAAGTCCATTTTTACACTTTATTTAATTTAACTGTTTGTATTTCAATTCATATCTGCTTATTAGTAGCTATTCAACAACATATGGTTCGTAAACACCTTAATAGCAGAAAGTCAACAAAAAAATATGTACAAATTATTTTTCTGGCACGCATTTTATTATTTGAAAAACAATTATTTTTAAGCATAGCGTTTTTATAAAAATGCTACCTTAGCGTAATGTTACAGAACAGAATCGAGAAACTCAGCGAATTTTTGTAGGTAGAAAAATAATGCCCCGACATAGCATCGCTATTTGATACAGAGTATTCTAATATGTTTCTGGTGCATGATGCATTTTGTATTTCATTGCATACTGCAGTGCTTTTATATTGGGATTATGTATTAAACGAAAAAATTGCGCATTTATGAAATGTTTCTTCATTTTAAATAACCAATTCAGTAAAAATATGTATGGGGGGGGGGGCTATATAAATGTACTAATTTTTATGAAAATTGGCTTATTTTTCCAATTAAAAAATATGCTCCGAAGTTCGGATCGGGTTCTTTGGCATAAGGTAAAGACAACTGTGAAGGTTGTCTTCACCAAATGTACGAAAGTTTGAACTAAACGCGGAGCACATTTCCAGACTGAAAAATGCCTTAATTTTCATGAAAATTCTCAATATTATAATTCATAATCTGCTAAAAAAAATAGCGTTTTTAAAATTTCAGAATATTCCGTAAATCACTTTATTTTAACATAAAATGGGATAGCTCATTTAGCATTGCAGTATAGAAAGGAAAAAAAGCCGAAATGCATTTTATACCAGAAAAAATGGATCAACTAGGATAAAAATGAGGAGTATGATAAAGTATGCTGCTTTCTATACGATAGCGACAGGATATTATATTTCAGTTCTTTTATATCTAAAAAAAATATATATTCGGGTCCTAAAAGGAATTCCCCTCAGGGGGCTCACCTTCTTTAGATGAGTACGGGTGTCACAATCCCGAGGTGCCCTAGTGATCTTTTCCTTTTCCCAAGGGGTTTACTGTCTTTGGTAAACACGGGCTTCACGAACCCGGGGTACCCTAGTGATCCTTCTCTATTTTCGACCCTCTTTCTTGTCATTCAATTCATTCTTTCTTTCTCTTCCCGTCTAGACCACAGATATTAAAACAAATGTTTGGCGCAGTATAGCCGAAATCGGCTCTTGCGCCAATAAACCCCAAAATCAGCCTAAAAGGAATTTGGGTTTTATTCTTTAAGATTAAGCGAAGTCAACCTTAATTTGTATCTGCTTATTACCAAACAATATTGATCTATCGTAAAATCGGGCGTATAGCGCGCACCCATGCTTTCAAGCTGCATTTTTGAATTTTTATGTATATTCGCCGTATTATGCGCACCCCCCCCTTTTTTTTACAGAGGAACCAGAAGTGTGCGTGTAGAGTGCTCGTATGTTTTTGTCATTTGTCTCGGGATTTTGAAAAAATAGTATACTATTAGAATCGGAACCCTTTAACTTCATTAGGTATGTCATTTCTTTCAAATATATAGTATTCCTATCTGTGTAGAAGTTTAATTTTTGTTATGCTCATCCCCCCCCCCCCTATTTTTGAAGTTATTTTTATACCCGGCGTATAACGCGCACCTGTGAATTTCAATCTCACTTTTTGCGTTAAAAGTTCGCGTTATACGCCGGATTTTACGGTATACAAGTGAATTCCTTTATGAGACAGTTGAGAAATTGCATACAATATTGATATTGCATTGTTGTGAAATGTCTTTTCATTTAAGGTGTTTCTTTTTGGCGGTTATGTGATACACTTAACTTTCGAGAACGTGTTAAGTTTCAGTTTAAAACTTAACGCATTACTTTTATAACAATTTTTACTTCTGCACTTGATTTGTTTTCTTTTTTTGTTTACTAATGAATCTGTACTATTTGAAATGGTAAGAATAATACTCTCGGCTATATTTTCGAAATTTAAAATTCTTTTATATTTTCACTTATTATTTTTTTTTTTTTGTTAGTTTAGAAGTTCAAACAGTATATTGTTTTGTTTATCGTTATTGAATAAATTTTTCATATAATAACAATTAATAATAGACGCATTAAGTCAAAACTATTGTAGTATACTCATCACTTCTGATAATACGTATTTTTGCAACTTGTCTACGAGGATATCCCTCTGGCATTGATATGTAATTGATTCCTTAATGCATGTCGCTTTATATACTTTGCTGTGGCTGGAATATCTCGTACTACTCGTAAGAGCAAGTTACGTGACTGACATAGTTTCATGCTTCACCACACTTGCGTGGTTAAGTTCGAAATTGTGCGCTTAACGCAATGTTGTAATGTGTTATGGGAGGTGGGCTTGATGAATAGTGCCATGGATTGTTTGCTTGTTTCCTTTTATCCCATTGTCCATTATGGAATGTGTTGAGATGGTGGGTAGGAGCATTTTCATTTATTAAAACATGCCTGGAATGTTTTTTCCTCCTTTTTCATCGAACTACCGGTTATTGCATTGTAAGCTATTAAAGAAAGAGAAGAATCCTTTGTTTCTATGGCTATTTGGTGTGTGCTTTCAAAAACCAGTCTTTTGGAATTTTTGCTTGTTTGTACTGCAAGCCTCTTGAGCCTTGGAATTTATGCGGTTTTCACAGTAGAAGGAGCTGATCACACTTTCGCGTGCTAATCTGTGATTTCATGCATTTGTTTTCACATACTTGAGAGATCAAGACATTTTATTGTGGTAAATCATTTGAGATTTATAAATAGCAATTCACATATCCTGTAATTGGATACAAATCGCAATGAATTTGATATAGTTTCCTATTCCGAAATTTCGCACGAATTCTTCCGTCAGAGTATGTATTGTGCTATTCTCAAATATTTTCAACTTTTGAGCTTGTTACTGCGTAATTTTCACTTGCATCAATGAGCGGTGGATTCAATTTTTCTTTAAAAAACACTTTTTACTGTTAGAGTATTGCTATACTACGCTTTAAAAAGTAATGCTTCATAATGTTTTGTGTCGAAATGCTTATTTTTAAGTGTTTATTCTGAATGTGTCATCAAATACAATCGACTGGCACTTACTTAAATCCTTGTAAGTTGGTGTTGCATAATTAAGTAACATTTTGTGTTTCAAATGGTAGTTTTGCTCGAAATTCCTTTGGTTTTGCATCCAGTAATCATGGTGAATAACGACGTGAAAGCAATATCTTATTATTTGAGAATGAATTAAAGCGATTAAGGTGAAAAATATGCATGCATTTGAAATTGTGAAAAGGGCTTTCAAATATTAATCACTTTTTATTGTTTTTTAAACCTTAAAATTTGTGTTCGCAAGAAAGATTCTGCGCAGAATGTATTCATATTAAAGTATGGTTGTGTGTGTGGGGGAGGGTTAGTTTACTTATAAATACATCTCCTGCGTTGATTATCAAAACTTAACAACATTAAAAAAGTTTTGTGAGCTTTCCATCAAAAAATTGTACTTGTCCTTTTAATAATGCAGTTTAAATCAGAATACATTAAGAATACAGCTTAAATCAGAATACATTGATCTATATATGTGAAGGATAACTTGAAATAGCCGTGCAATATCTGCGAGAGAATCTAGTTATGAAAATTTCGAATCGATGTCGACTATAAACCTAATCATGTGGAAGTTGCCAATTCGCCATCATGTGAGTGCCTTTGTTTCACGTGTTTCCGAAACTAGACGGCCTTGGAAAGGTCTTCATGGCTGCGTTGTTTTGAAACTCGACGATCATCAATGTCACGTGGACAATTTCGAGCTCTCGGTTCTTTTCGGTTTTGTAAGTATTGTTTTAAGAAATGATTCCAATCATTTTTGAACAGACGTCGACTTAAGTTTCCATTGATTTTGAAAGAAATCAGCGAAGTGTGATCGCTACTGATGCAGTTCGAATTATTCTGACGGTATCAACGATGAGAAATCTTTTTAGCTGGAAGGCGAATTTTTTAAAATATTTAATTGTACTAATTAATGTTCAACCGGAATCGACCGCATGAAAGAAGGTTTTATTTACATTTACATACATATTATAAATACCGTATATTTCTGTGTTTTATCAAAGAATTTTCGGAACCTTTTAAAATTTAAGTTAGAGGGTCGGGTTGTATATGAATCAACTAATTTCGGGAAAAAGCTTAGTGTAGTGAAAAAATTTTCGCTCTGCGCAGGCGATTTTATTCAGCTTTTTGGATTTTTTGAGTGGTACTTTTACTCTAAAAGGATAAAAAGCACATAAAACCTGCGAAATTAGTGTCAGAATCAAATTTCCGAATAGTTCTTAAAATTTACATTCATTCATTGGAATGTCAGAATGCATATTGAGATCATCATGCGGCCAGTTTTTCCACCAGGGCATGAAGCATAGGTTGACGATCACTTGTCGCTTAAGAATTTCTCTTCCCGCACATGTTTTAAAGAGGGGGGGGGGGGATGATCCTGAAAAAAAAAAGACTAGGGCAGGTAGTGTACAAGATAACAAATGAATAGGAAAAATATTTTAGCTTGAGATAGGATTACTAGAAATAAAGTATCGTCGTTGGCGTCTTACTTCACAGGAATTTAATAGGAAAATATTCCACCCGCTTTACCCATTGAACAACATATTTGAAAGTTATAAGATTTTTTTTTTTAAATTTGGGGCTTATATACGGGTTTCGAATTTTGGATAAACTTTTGAAGAGAAAACGCACTCTCTGCTTATATTTGGAAATGTACAGTAGTACACTTTAGGTGCAACCAGTTTTTTTTATCTTCTATAAATGATTGAATTAACACCCAAAATTCAATTGGGAACGTGATGCATTTTATTATTAGAAAGACTCCTAGGAAAGTGTAGTAGAGATTTAATGTAGAGATTTGTATACGGAAAATATCTAAATACATTAATTTCTTATTAAAATTTAAAGGAATATTATTTCTGTTCATTTTATTGACAAAAATGCATTTACATAAAAATTTAAGTAGTGAAGTTTGAATTTATTTTTTAGAGGGTCACATGCTTTTAAAGATCGTTGAAGCTCTATGCTTATGTATTCTATTTTTTTTAGTTTTCATTCTAAAAATTAATTTCGATTTGCCCTCATTCTTTTATTTTTAATATCTGTACGCATGTTAATTTTTCTTTTCTGTTGGATTTCACGTGGTACGATTTATAAGAAAAGAATAATCGATACTTTCAGGAAGTTGAAAGAAATTAAAACTCTAATAAACCTACCTTTTCTACATAATTAAGATTCAGTTATGATTTTTCTGTCTGTTATTTTTCATTCGTTCCAAAATGAACAATTTTCCTTGTTTAAATACATTAAAATTCTTCAATACCGCAGTGAAAGTAGGGCAATTCTGTGTTATGGATCTTTTGGAAAAGATTAAGCAGGTATTGGATATCAATATTCCGATGTACTAATTTGATAAAAAAAAGTAATTGTAAAGTGTAACCAAAGTTTTGAATGAATTCCTGGTACTCTTCGAAAGTTTGAAGAAAACGGTTAAAAAAAAATTATAAAATTCTTTGCCCTTGTTACAATGGATTCAGCGCCCCAAAAAAGTAACTGAGACACAAAACAAAGGTATACCTGTTCTGTAGCCCATTTTAAATGAGGTATTTTATATATTTTACAGATACAAGTAAAATATGTCTTATCTGAAATACCAATTTTCCTGTATGAAAAATACGATTAAAAATATTTCATGTTAATGTTTTAAGCTACATAGTATCGTCGTTGATACTTTTTTTATCACAAAACAAATATCAAGGTAACGAAAGTTGACAAGCTCTGCTTGTAAAAGTTTTTTTTTTACTGTGGATCTATTTGTCTAGAACTTTTATCTGTCATAAACTGGTGATCCTTTGACTAATGATATATTTCATTATTCATTACGAAAGTTTTTATCACCCTATTATTTTCTTACGTTTCGAAGATTCTTCGCAAGGGCGTGCCAATCACTGCATCTCTGGCACAATAAATATTTATACTAAGTCGTCGGTCCACTTTTATTTTCTTACGCTGTCCGATAAATGTCATGGCCAGCGCTAGGTGAGGGCGTGTGTGCAGTATCTGTCTTTCGAGTCATCCGGTCTGAGAGTCGCGTGCTTGTTAAAATGAGGCCCCCTTCCCAGTCACGGACTAGTGACCGTATCGGAATCTGGCACTAAAAATAGGTCAGTGAGGGCTCTCACACTGAAAGAACCAGGGCACCGCCTCGTTCTTTTTAATGCACCTTTTTCTCGTGTAATACCTGAAAATAACCTTGTTCACGATTTGCTTTCCCTGCATGTTGCGGGGGGGGGGGGTGAAGAGTTTCTTTTCTTTGCTCGCTCTTAATTGGTCTGGAGGCTGAAGTGGGATGTTTGTTTGGGTGTATTTTTTTAAGTATTTTCCCATTTCGCTTCATTGCGTTTTCTTTAGTAATTAACAACACTTTCTCTCTCTCCCCCCTCCCCCTCCTTGCAGTTAGTTGCCTTATTAACCTATAGACTGACAGTTGCAACTTGAGATCGTCTATTGCACGGGAACGCGTTTATGAGTTGTAATTATGCGAATATTATATATATATATATATAGGCGTTGCAATAATTTTATGTAGTTAAATTATGCTGAAAATACATTTTTGCTGAATGATAATTATACATATACGTGATGTCAAATGAATTCTTATAAATTATTTTTTTAAAAATAAGAATGCATTTGACATGTTTTAATTTTGTTTCGCTATCATATTTATTTTTTTGCAATTATTATTCATATACAATGCTTACTTTTAGTAAAATGGGTAATATATACAGTGAAATACGTTTGACGCGAAAACGTTTAAGACGAAATATCTGTTAATACGAAAAAAATACAATGGTCCCAACAAACTATGTATTTTCATGCATTTGTTTTCTCTTAATACGAAGCGAAAATCGCTTAACAGGAAAAGATTCCCCTTCTAGGGAAGGAAGATATTGAAACTGAGCCAACACTGAATGAAATGTTTGAGAAAGTTTCTGCATTGTGGGACTGTCACACTGTCTCATCGGAAGAATTCGTTGCAATAGATGATAATGTGTGTACAGCCCCAATTATGACAAACGCATTTTGGGATGTCTTCAAAGCTCAAAAAAAAAAAAAAAAAAAAAAAAAAGATGCACAGATTTTGACGGCGAAAATCTTGTTCCCACATCATCCAAAATGAGGAGCATCAGGAAAAGTATGTTTAGTTATTTGTATTTTTAAACGCACATTCCAATGGTGAAATGAATAAAAAATTGGACGACATTGAACAATTTGTTGACAGTAATTAATAACACTTTGTTTTTTTCTCCCTCCTTGCAGTTAGTTGCCTTATTAACCTATAGACTGACAGTTGCAAAATGAGAAACATCAGGAAAAGTATGTTCAGTTATTTGTATTTTTAAACGCACATTCCAATGGTGAAATGAATAAAAAACTGGACGACATCGAACAATTTGTTGTCAATTTGATCACGGGCGTAGCTACCACCGCATCAATGGGGCCCCCAAGCTACAGAGGCCCCAACATATGGAAGCAAAACAATACTAAAATGTTAAGGGGCAGCCAAAGGGCCCCCAAGGAGTTTGGATACATGGCCCATTCAGTACTAGCTACGCCAGTGAGTTTGATGCTAAAAAACAATACGAAGAAAAATATCAGATTATTATTTCGGATTGTTTTTTTTTCTTGAAAAAATTTTGGATAAAATTTCATTAAGTTCTTGTGATTTTTATTTCATTGATTTTTATTAAATACATTCATGCATACATATGATATGCATGTAAATAAAATATACTCTAATAAACTTTTGTTGAAATGTTTATATGTATTTCGAGTTTTAGTTATCTAATAAGAAAACAAATATCGATATGAATTTTTTCTATCATGATATTTATCAATATTAACGAACTTGTGGAACAAAAAACGGAATTTTTTTGAATAAGAAATATTTATATACATTAAAAAAAAAAAAGAAAAAACGTTTCCAACATTTTCGTTTTTTTTGTTTCATTTTTATATTTTAAATCCTGAATTGTGAATAAAACTCACGGTGTTTATTATGCAGAATTTTTTTTAATGGTTGTGCCTAGCAAAAAGAATTTGTTCTTAAATTCGCTGTGAGGTTGCCCTAGTTTCTTAATTGTCAAATCACGTCCCTGAATGTTAATGACAGTTTAATCACCCCTACTTCATTTTTGCTTAAAGATGCAAGGGATTGAGTCATTAATTACCTCGTTAAGAAACTAATTTCTTTTTGTGCGATGATAAAAAAGTTTTGACTAATCTTTATCCTTGAGGGGAGAAAAAAGATTTTTCTTTCTTGTGAAGTACTTAATTTATTATCTTCATGGCTTGGATTGCTATGCTTTCAAGTGAAATGTGTTCCGTGCAATGTTCACTAAGGCGATTTTGTGTCATTTTTTTAGGGAGGGGTAGGGAATTATCTACTATGAGATTTTACTCAAGAAAAATGAAAAGGTAAAAGAAACGAACTGAGATAATATTTAATTATGCAGATCAATTGATTTTTTGTCTGGATATGACAACTGTCTCTTATTGTTGTTCAAATGTGTTTTCACAAACGGTACTGCATTTTTGAAAAGATGTAATTAATATAAAATGTACTCGTGCAAGTATGGCTGTAATATTTGTCTAAGATACTGTTATAAACTTTACGTCTAAGACATTTAGATTTTAAAGATTTTTTTTTTCTCGATTTAGTATTTTTGTTGTGTGAAGTATACTGTAAAATTGTATGGCATTTATGAGTTTATTAAAATGTAATTTATAGAATCAAAGCCCCGCTTACAGCTTTCGAGGACCTTAGTGATGACCATGTTGCTGAACCTTAAATATAGGGGGAAAAAAAAATTAAAGAACATTTGAAAAGTTTCAAATGTGACTTGCTAGGGGACTTTGCTCCTTGAGTTTTTATCGCGACATGTGTATCTACTCACTCACTCCCGTTTGCTGCTTGCTCTGTTAGGGATAAAATGAAATACGCGAACAATCCTTTTATTAACATGCAAACTTTTGTCGTATTAATGAAACGTTTTTCGCTGATACGGGTAATTCACAGATTGTTAAAACCCCAGTTCATTGACCCTTGGCGATGATTATTCACGCCAGAAAAATTGTGGTAACCTGTATTTTTTTTAAAAAGTTTTTTTCATCAGAATGTATGAACCCTTTTGAAGCGAGAGAGGGTGGCTGGCGCTATATCCAGCTGTGAACCAATCTGACGATTGGTAATTTATAGGTTATTAAAGTTATGTTGTTAATTTGAATTGAGTTATTATTTGATACGAATTTATTGACTAAAGAATATTTACCAAACGAACCTACAAACTACCCAAACAAATCTCAATACAGGTTATTATTGAGTTACTATCCGAGATAATGTCTGCAAAATTAAGGACAGTTGAAATAATTTCTGGTTTGAATGTTTTTTAAAGTTAGTGCTAAGGGGCAGCAATTAAATCTAGAAAAGGGAAGAAATGGAAATTGTTTCTTTGTTTCCAAACTTTAAATTAAACTTCGAGACTAAAGAGTCGGAGCGGAAAACCAACTTTTATGAAATTCTTTTGAAGATTAATCGAAGTTTCCCTTATAAAACTATTTTCAGTGTTTATTTTTTTAAAAAAAATCAACCTTGTATGATATCGAAAGTGCTCTATGTAAAATCTCTTTTGTAGGTGATCCATTCACTTAATGGAAAAAGTCCTGCTATGGTGGGAAAAATGAAAATATTCTGAGTGTAAAGCATAAAGTCCCTCACAGAAGTGAACCTTTTTATTTGTTCAACGGACCGTGACTCCTGAAGTCCTTTCAGACACCAGTTAACCTCTGGACTAAAGTTTAACCTTTGGAATTCCTTTCTTCCTTTGGCTTTATAGTCAATATTCAGGTTTCATACCCCCCCCCCCCCCACCTAGTTTACATCTTGAATGCTACTTCACTTCATTTTGTGAAGCATTTTTTCCTTCGCCCCCTTTTTACTGTTGAAAAGGTTACTGATTATGCATATAATTTTGTGTTCTATTATTTTCATTCTTATTCATTGTGTGAAATGTCCGATAGGGAGCATAAAATGCCTCGCTTTTAAATATAGGTAAATTGAGAAGAAAGCTTTAATAGTAAAAAAGAAATTTTGTTTATCATGTGTGTGTGAAACACAGCTTAGAAAAGGCGGTTTTAACTTCCATCAAAAGATATAAGAAACATCGCGCTGAAATGTGTGTATGTGATGCAATGAATATTATTTTAAAATTTAAATAGATTTATCACTATGAGTTTTTTGCTTTGAAGAATTGTTAAATTTGAAGCTTGCAGTTATTTCATTTAATGTATTTGTACATTCATTATACATTTATAAAAAGATCCTTAAAATTGACGAATGGGATATTTGTTAGTTCTTTTAATATAAACGTTATGAGTTTTGGGGATTGAGTATTAGAAATTATTGTCAGAAATTAAGTAACTTCTTATAAAAATGAAGTGTTCGCTGTTGTAGGATGACGGCCAGAGATATGTTTTTGAAATAGGAACTAAGCAGCTGGAGTATAAAAATTTAAGACGGAGCAGATGGTCGCCTTGGAATGATGGCTAAACCTTGGGAAAATTCGTATGGTTTTTTCCTGTTAGTAGACTCAAGGGCATTTATAAAAAGGGAATTTGAGAATATTTTGAATTGCACAGTTTTATGTTCAAGGGTAGTAAAACTCAAAACTTGGGGAAATATAAATTTAATATTTTATACAACGTCTTTTCTTACCATGAGCTAAGTGATATTGGTTTCAATGATACTTTGTATTAAAACATGATATTGTACTTATATCAAAACTGTTTCTGTAAACAAAACTCATTTCGTATACACAGGGACAAAAATAAAAATTATATATATATATATATATATATTTTTTATATATAAATTTGTATGTGTATGTATACTGTGTGTGAAATTGGGATTAGTATGTTCATATCCTGTAAAAGTTTTAGAACTTTAATGCCATGTCAAAAATGGTTAAATTATTTCGCAAGTATTATTTTTATGAAAATAATTTGAAAGGGCTAGCAATTTATTCCATTTTCAAATCTATTCTAGATTTCGGAAACTTTTTCTATCATTGTAAAGTTTTATGACTTTGTTAACAATAACGTACATTTTTTCCAGACTTTTAACTTATCAATATTTAATATATATTTTTAGGCGTTTAATTATATGCAATATCGTGTCCAAGATACAAATGTTAAATTCTTTGCTTTCAATAATTACAGCAGTTTTTCTAGAATGCAATTTATATCATAGACATTGTACGTTATTTGAGAATTTAAGGGTAGCTCATTTCGATTAAATAGCTTATGAGAGTATGGATAGAATTTACTTTTCTTCCCCCTTGATGTGTTCAAATGTTAGATATAGTGTGAAAAGCTAAAATGTATTCACTTTACCTTTTTTGGATTTGGTTATCAAATTATTTTGATTTCAAGTTTAAAGTTACAATTTTCTTTTTAGAAAATAAATTCCAAGCGTGATTATTTTATTTATCGTCATTCTTGAATGAAATATATAAAATATCTCTTGTTGTGATACTTAATTTTTGATGAATTACGAGTCTTTGACGACTTGAGTTTTCGAGTGATACTTCCAGTGTTTTTATAAAAACTAATTCAAAAATCAAAGCTCATTCAAAATAGCGGTATTTCATGATATAGTTTAATGAAGATAGTTTTAGTGTTTAATAGTAATGTTAATTCTCGAATTATTTTTATAAATTAATATCGTTCTTAGTTTTTCAATGATTGAAAACTCTTACTTGAAATATTTGATTTGCATTTTTTTTTCTATCGAAGGATTTTGCAATTTCTCTGTGTATTATTTAAGCTTGGGACATGGCTATAATAAAATTTTAAACTTGCCAAGAAGGGAAAAATAATATTGTACCTTTAAATAATCCATCTTTTTTCTTGGCCCCCCCCCCCCCCCCAAACATGGCCATTTTTTCATCTTTTTTTTCCTTTTAATATTGGTTTGGATTCCTTTCATTGTCCTGTGGAGTTCTTTTCAGTGGGACAAGGTTACAAATTCCTTTTTTTTCTCTCCCCTAAGTGTTCTGACTCATAACAGAGTTCAAGGTTAAACGCTCTCCACCGGAAAGGGAGACCTTTTCGTGCATATTCTCTTTCTTTACACTTTCGGTTCACAAGTGCTTGCATATCTCGTTGAAACATCAGCACTAGTGAATAAGACAGACTCAAGGGAAGGCGTATTTGTTCTTTTTGAAGTTAAAATGATAGAACATAATTCTCGCCATTTTTTTTTCGTTGAAAAATTCAAAGATCTTAAAATAAAGTTTAAAAATGGCAAGACACATGGATTAATTTTTTGTGAATTTCACATAGGCTTCCAAAACGTTTCGTCCAATATGAAAACGTAAAAGTTGGTAATATTCTGCATTCAACTGTTATTCATTGAATTTTACGCATTATCAAAGCGTGATTTTACAAATAAAGGATTAAAAGTCCACATTTTGATTATTTTTTAAAAAAATGTCCAGATTTTAGGGGAACAAATGAACTGGTTAAAATAAGGAATATCTGTCTCTGTGTGTGAATACATCGACAGCATCTACTTTCAGACTGTCAGTAAGTTGTACTTGGAAAGCAACATGCATACATGAGACAATGTTCTTCTCATTTAACAACTTCATAGTATTACTTAAGGGAGCCTCACCTTTTTGCTGAGGTGATCTTAAAGTGATTCTATCGGAATAGGTCTGAAGATCGAACTGATTATTCCATTGCTTCAAATCAAGATTCACAGGAAATTTATCAATTAGCAGAGTTTGGGGAGACATTTCGTTATCATCTATTATTAAGATAAACTAACAGGAACTAACTTGCATGATACTAAAAACTCTACCTGCTGTGAAATCAAGACATGAATTGCTCCATGGAGTTCATGCAGGTTAACAAGACCATTCGTAGAAATTATAGTCACAATCATGATTTTACCTCTTCAGTTATGTGACTTTCAGCAATATTAGACCAGTAGTATCTGGCGTCTTATTTTTTGTCCAGAAACTGAATCAGATTGCAAAGCAAACCGTTACTTGACTGTGAAAAGTGCAGAAACCCATTGCTCTCTGTTCTAAAAAGTGTGCTGTTTTATCCAACAAAAGCATTCGCTTATGTGTCATTGAGATAGGTTGTCTTGTGTTTGAGATTATATTGGATAGTTCTTGATTATGAAGTATACTACACTCATAGCAGCCGAAATGTATGAAAGAACAGGGAACAGTTTTTCTGTCACTATGATGCAAATGATCTGAAATGAGTTGAGTAAAGTAGTAATCCTCTTTCAGCCCGACTGATTAGAAAACAATATTGTGTAGGGGATATGACCTATAGGTGACAAGGAAGAGTTAATTCTGGCTACTGAATATAGTCAGTTTTCTCAGATTTAATCCTTGAATCTTTTGACTACACTACGAGACATGAGGCATCTTACCATTTTGAGATATTCTCATTTCCATCCATTCAACATTTTTAAAATTTTTTTATTGGGTAAACAACATTTTCCTGAACATGACCTACAATATCATATGATTGACAGTTAGTGGATAAGCATAAAATTTTTTATATGCATTTCTAAAAAGCAATAACCATACCTTCACCCCACATTTGTGTGTTAATTTTTTACTTTAAAAATGGTAGAAATAATTATTGTATGTTTTTATTGAAGGTAATTGATTATTCATGTGGTTGCAAAAATAGATTATTCATGTTTGCTCATGGCCAAGGTACCCAAAGGTCATGGCCACTCGAGGCCGGCAGTGTTTCTGTCGAGTCACAGGCTCTAATCCTGGTGCTTCTGAAGATTTGCTCTGTAAAAAGGTTGTTGCATGTTAAATCTGACAAGGCTCAATCTTCTGGTTGATGTGGTATGAAAAATTTGAGAGAAGGATGTTGGTTTAACTGCCTTCCTTGTCATTTTACTGTGGTTCATATTTATGAGGTTCTTTACATGGAACTTTCATGTTTTTTCAACATGCCTTGTAATTAAACAATCAATCTATCCATCTATCATAGAAACATATTCTTTACCTTTTTCATTTTTTTGATGGTTTAGTGTAAAAATCTAGGTTACCAGTGTATTTAGAATGAAAAGGTGTGTTTACTTGTTTCTGTTTATAATTAAAAAAGACTGAGTTCCTCTTGAAAAATATTTTTTATACTTTTATTTTTTTTATACTATTTTGGGTTATTTTTAATGCTAAATATTTCAAACTTTTGTCCTTTTTAATAAAGGCATTCTCTCTCTTGGTATTCATTCATTTGGCTTCTTTTGGAAAAAATAAATTCATAAGCAAAGCAAGGAAACTAAATTAACATCAATGATTTAATCTTCCTAGTTATTTTAAAGTATTGATTATCTTAATTATTTTTATGAAGTATTGCTTTTTGTTTCACATTACTTCACAATTTTACATTGTTTTTTTTTAAAGAAAAATCAATTGATGGAAAATGCATTTGAGCTATTGATTTTGAATTTATAAACCAGAAACCGCTAATATTTCCCTCAAGTTAAAAACTTGAGGACTATGAAATTATAAAAATTAACTACTATATGTACCAACTACTACAAATTTTTTTTTTACTGTACATGAAATTTTTTTAAACTTCCATAAATTAGAAGAATAAAGAGATTTTCTTTTTCATTTATAGGCAATAGAATGTTTACATTTGATGATCAAAGTGTTGATTTTTATCTGCCTCAGCTTGTGAGCTTGTACGTCCACCATTCCGATATTGCAGAAGCAATACATCCTTATCTTGTGTATAGGTAAATACATTATCTTTTTCAAAAGAAAAAAGGGTTTTCAATTTTAGTTTTGTAATATGACTGTTGTAATTTGTTCTATTAGATATACTCAAGTTTAAAAAATATAACTAAACTCATTTTGTTACTTTTTAAATTTAATTTAAATGTTAAATTGTTATTAAAAACTATTAATTTTTTGAAAGTGTCCTTTAAAGGTTTTGCTTATATTGAATGAACAAGGTTATATTTTAGTTTAAATAAAATATATTCGTATTCAAGAATACAAAATTTTTCAGTTTAGGAATTTTTAATTAGAAAGTTTTATCCATTTAAGTTACTGTACAATTTTTATACTTGCTAAGAATTATTTTCCTTCGAATGATTAATTTTGTTTTTTAAACCTCATTCTCTTCCTTTTTTTAAGGTGCCGCAATAGTGTAGAATTTTCTCTCCAATTAGCATGGTTATTACAGGCATTTTGTTCTGAAAATACACCGTCCCGTAAAAAGTCACAGGGGTCAAAATTAAAGAAATTAATTTTGTCTGAAGAATTGAGGTAATGTAGTTTGAAACTTGTATTTTCTATATACATTTCTTATTTTCTGCATATAATTTCTAAAAAATACTATTAGACATGAAAAAAAAAGCTGTTATTTTCCTTGCCTGTAGATATAATAAGTCAAATTTTTCATTTTAGTTCAAGTGCCATAAACATGTAACTATATAGATATAATAATCCATAAATATATACAAATAGTTATAAACCCAAGTATAACCAGTCAAGTAAGAAAAATATATAAATCGGGATATAGTGATATTTAGAAAAAATAGACATGCCTTCCACCTCAGAGGAAACATTAAAAAAAAAAAAATTTTAACATTTTTTAATACCCCAAATTCATATTATAGTGGATCATATGTTTGACACTTTCACATTGAGCTAAGGTGCAGTAGTTCTTTCCTTCTTCAGGCATAAAGAACTCGAGAACAATCTCCTACACATGATGGAACTCATGGTCAACCTAGAAAATGTCTTCTGAACAAATAATCGTAAATTCAAACTGATACCACAGTCAGGGGACCATACTGTGTTATACTGGGATGTTCTAGCAGCATCAGCATGTCACAACTATTTCCATCCATCCACTCACCATTGTAATGAATTGGGCAAATGACTTTTCCTAGAGAGACTGCTAGATTCTCCTGGATATTTTCAACAAAATTATTGACAATTATTAAAGATCAACAATCATGTATAGTGTTAATTATTGCACCATGCTTAAAATATATTGTAAATGAAATAATTTTACAACCATTTCAGAAGGTGAAAATATCAAATGTCTTATTTATACTCACTCCATAGTTATTCTCTTATTCCTCCAAGCTTGTTCTTTCCTCTTCAATTTTTATGTCTTGTTAAAGATGTAGATGCAAATTCCTCTTCAGTTTTTATTTTATTCTTTTGTTTACAAAGGTCTGTAATCTTATACTTCCAATATCCATATATTATACCAATTTCTGTAGTTTTAATGTTTCTGAGAGCATCTGTGAGTCGCTGATTTGAGTCAACATAGTCTTGAGAAGTTTGCAGAAAACTTCTTTTCTTTAAAATATCCCAAGTTCATCGGCCTTCCTTTTTCCATCAAAACACCCTTATCACTACACATACACAAAGCTTTGTTACAAAGTTGTGAAAGTTTGATTTTTGCGCATTTTCTCCAAAATCTATATAAATCTCCATTTCTTTAAAATAAAAATGATGACTATTATTTTTGCATAAATTTTCTTAATGTTTGCTACTATCATTCATATAAACTGTATATTTATTGTTACTATCATTTCCTTTTGATGTTGAGCTTCGAAAAACGTAGTTTCACTTTTGGAGGCTAGTGTATCATTATATTTTTGACACATGATCAATTTCAAGTTTAATAAGCTTTAAAAATCAAATCATTTAACAAGTATGGACGTAACTCAGAACTGTTTATATTTCTCCCCATATAGAAATTTCGAAGATAAAAGTTTGTAGTTGGTATAATTCATAAATGTTTTTAAATTGAAGATTTCATACATACAAAATATCTATACACTTAAAGAGAATTGTATATTCTACTGTACACTCTGATACTAGATATATACAGTGTTTGAAAATGTTGGTCTCATCCTGAAACTATGCAAGTTATATATTTACAAGATAATAAAATTCTTAGAATTTTTTTTATGAATGATTTATTAAACAATGGAATCAAAGGTTTTTGAAATTAGTTTGAATGTTAAAAAAATTGTTTTTGAATGTTGAAAATAAATTTTGTTACAGGCCTAGAGATTCCACAAAACCATGTCCACCTTCTGGTCCAATTTTATCTCCTAAAAAGACTCATCAGAGATCATACTCTGATGCTACTGGTAATAAAAAAAACTGAATTTGTATAAATTATTGTTCATTTTTTTTTCAAAAACAAAAGTATGAAATTATTTTTTTCCTATCAGGACTGGGAGGAAACACTGTTATGAGGAGAAGTGCTTCCACAACTGGGAGTTTAAATAAACATGCCCCAAAAGATCTTGCTTCAGGACATGCATTTGATAATGGATGCAAATGTTTCGATAGCTGTAAGAGCATATGCAGTGACTTAAGAGGACAAACAGTGCATTGTTCATGTCAAGTACTGAATTTTTTGCTTATTTAATGTGTATTTAAAAAAATAATTTATTAAGGCTGTCTTCGGTAAAAGTACAAGAGCTTGAACTAAACACTAAGCACATTTTCAGATGGAAAAATGCTTTAATTTCCGTGGAAATTTGCAATATTATACCTCTGTTAACAATATAGTGTTTTTAAAAATTTCAGAATATTCCATGAGTACTTTCTTTTTTGTTTTAATATGTGAAGGCATAGCCCATTTAACATTATAGTATATGAGAAAAAACACGAAACACGTTTTATACTAGAAAAAAAGTATCAACTCGGTTAACAATGGGAAGTATGATAAAAAAAATGCTGCTCTGTAAAGGATAGTGAAGCCAAAATGCCATTAATTTTTCAGATTGCCATTTCCTTTATATCTGAAAAAATGTTCCAAATTCAGATCCTATTCTTTAACATTAACTGGAGACAGCCTTAACATGATATATTGTCGACTTTTGAATTAGTTTTTGTAAATATTATTTTAATTTTTTTGTGTAAAAAGCAACTGAAGGTGAAAGTCTGTTATGAATTTCTTTTTATTCTGTTACTCATTTTGAAATAGTTATTTTTATGCAAATGAATTATCCTGTAAAGTTGTTACAAATGTTTTTATAAATCTGCTTTAGTTCAGGTTACACAATAAAAATTGGATTTGTAATAAAATGTAAGAGATATTTAAATATTTGAAAACAAAATATGCTTATCGAGCTTCAATAGATAATGAAAACAGCTAGTAAAAAATGGAGGAACAAATAGCTTCACAGTTATGTGTTAAATGTAGTCCTTTGATACTTCATTCTTTAATCATATGAATTTTTAATTTTTTGAATGAAAACATTAATGTATTTAAAAAAACTGCAATAAAGGTATGATTTTTCAGTGTATTAAAAATGAATATGAATTTTTTCAGGCTCCTCGACTTGGTGCAGAGCAAGATTTTGTACAAGCATTAATGTCAATAGGCTTGCGTCTTCAACCAGTTTTAACTAAGGAATTAAAAAGTAAAATTTTTAACTTTTATTTCCGAGTGAACATTTTTTCACATCTCATAACAATCACCGAGTAATTCAGAAAGATTATTTATTACAATACTATTAAATTTTGTAGTATTAAATACTTATATTAATTAGTATTAATTACTAGTATTAAGTAGTATTAATTACTTATAGCTATGAAATTTTATTTTAATGATTATATAATTGGTGTGTAAGGTGTAAATATTGCTAAGTTAAAAAAATGCTCCTTTATAAATTTTTCCATTTTTTTTCAATTAAAGTGAATTTTTCATGAGGAGCAAACATCCACAATTATACATATTTATTTTATTCCTGACGGTACGTTTAATATAATGGGAACTATATGCATATTCTGCTATACTATAATTGTAATACTTTTTTGAACGAATAATCTTGACTAAGGAAACAACTGAATGTTTCTGCATTGATTTTTCAATTTATAATCTAGATTTAAAGTTCTTTAGTTGTTTTGACCAGGTATAGAACTTAAGAAAATCTATATAAATAAAATTTGAAATCTACAAAGGTGTATGTATGGCGGAAGAGTTAAATTTAGATTTTTTAAACTTAAAAAAATTCTTGGACAAAAAAATTTTAAATACAGGTAAGCCTCCTACAACGCGGTAGATACGTTCCTCAAAAAAGCATAAGAAATCGCGTTGTAGGAGATATGAACACCACGTAAAGCAAATCACAAGTGACGTGTAGATATTAACAGAAAAAAGTGAATTGTGAAATGCGTAGTTTACCTGATTGATTTTTTTTCGATAATTCGAGCAGTCAAGGGTTGCCAGTGTTGAAAAAAATCTACAGTGATGCCACTTTATGTAATTTTTTTATTTGAAGCGTAATAGAATATGTAACAACAAACGCGTTGTAGGAAAATTTAAACCACGTTATGGGAAAAAATACTCAATATCTGAAACGCGTTGCAGCGAAATCACGTTGCACAAGTACCGCATTAAGAGCATTGTCGAAATTTCACAAATCTGCTTTATCCAACAGATGGCGTTGTTTGCAACTCGGATGTCATAAAGATGAAGGTTTTTTCTGGAAACCTATCGTTACTATAGCAACGGGGTGTGGTTTAGAAATGATTGACAGATGTAGCCGGTATGAGAGCGCATGCACTCTTTGAAGAACCAGATCGCGAAGAAAAACGTGTCAGCAAATGGGGGAGGGGGGTAAGGAAAGAATGTGAAAGAGTTTTCTACAAATCGTTTCAATGTTTAAAAAAGGTTCCATCACACACTGCCGCACAAAGTCGGGTGGGGAGATTTTTTTTTTTTGAAAGCCGTGGTAGTGGATTGGTATTAAAATGTGCATTGCACTTCTAAGTATATATATATCTGGAATCTACTTAAAAATACATTTTTCTGCAGAAATGATGAGGCTAATCGGTTTAGATTTGTCGGAAAACATAGGATATATTTGTTTAATTTGGGTATAATTGTTATGCGAGTTTTTACCATTCATATGGGAAGTAATTGAGTGTAATGCACTTGATATTTTGTCACATGAATTATTGTATTTCAGGGTAGGCTTTTGAGTACAACATTTTTGAGGGAATTGTATTGTAGAATTTTACTGTTTCCTAGTTTCGGATGACATTTATCCCTTTTTGTGGAAATTTCTATTGTAGTTTAGAAATCATGTAATTCATTTCAACTTTTCTGTAACATCATCGTTATAAGGCTCTGGATTTTTAGGAAGAAAACGTTCAAAATGTCTTGACAAATATGTCTACATTGTCTTGGGTATCATAAACAATGCCCATAAGATTAAGAAGGGAAAGGAAATATGGGTGGTGGTTTTAATTTTTCGACGAAGAATTTGGTAGATCTTTATTTGAAATTTAGAAAAAGCATTTTTTTCAAGTTTTAGGGAATATTTGTTTTTTTTATCTTTGTTACCTTTATTTATCAATCTAATTCTCTTTGTTTGATAGAAATATGCGAAATTTTAATAAGTTTCTTTCTGCTCATATCTCTTAGATACAAATTGTATTTGAAATTGTCATAGAAGGATGCTTATCATGGAAATAAAGTTTCTATTTGAATCTTCAAAAAGAAAATGTCATTTTTCTTAGAAAATATTCAATAGAGCACTTTTTTTGTCGGTCCTTTTTTAACAGCATTCCATTTCTTGCTGTACAAATTGATGTTATTTCCAATCAGGGGCATAGTTTCCGCATATCAATGATGCAGGGCTCCAAGCTTTGAGGGCGGGCACCCAAACGTGTAAGCTAAAAAATCGCAGGGGTGGCCTTAGAGACCTCAAGGATGATACAGGGTCCACTCAGGACCAGTTCCGCCAGTGTTTTCAATACTCATGGAAAAAGTGACACAAATTTCACAGCCCTCAATTAAATTATTATATTCACATTGAATTAATTTCCAAACTAAGCTTCCTTTTTTTAAAATTTCCTACGTTTGCAGAATATTTACTGTATATAGTCTGCGTTTGTACTCTCATAATGTTATTTTTAGTGTCGCCGATTATAAGCGGAGATAAAATCGGGGCATTTTTGTGATCGGCTCTTTTCTTTTGAATTTTTACTGCTTTGATCTCCTTTTCTAGTGACACGATTGCGATGCTTAAATTCCCCAGAGTGAGTGAGTGAATATTAACGTCCCACTGTTCAGCTACACGAGGACTTTTGGGGACGGTCCGCGTTATTTTGAACCATGGTCAAGTGACGCGGATGACACCCAAGCTGGAACCCCCTCTCCTAACTACCACACCACACCACACCACACCAACAGGAGGACGTTTGAGCTCTCGACAGATTTAACATGCATCGCTCCCCTACACGGCGGGGCTTCAGTGGTACTGGGATTGAACTCATGACATAAATTCCCCAGAGGAGCGACGTGGAGAACTGTAGTGCGCTTTAGAAATCTGATATTCCTATCAATTTTTTGATGAAATTAACTTCATAAGACTCATGATTTACAGAGGAAGTTCTTCAGTGAATTCACAAGCATGTTTATGATTGTTGTCTTGGATATCATAAATAAAGTCCATCAGGCTAAGAAGAGGGATGGAAGTTATACTAAATTTTTCTTTAAAATTTTTTATATATCTTCAGTTGAGACTTGAGAAAAAAAATAATTTCCGAAGTTTTATTTTTGTAGAGAGAAGTGGTGGAGGGAGACGATATATATATAGTATAATAAATTGAAAAAATAACAAGACTAAACTATGTGTATATATATATATATATTATATTTTACTCTGTTTCAATTTTTCATATCTCCTTCTAAATTCTGTTGTCTTGTTATCTAGCAATTGATATTCTTTTTAGTATGAATCATGTTAATTCATCTCTCTCTTGTAGAGAAATTTTGATTATATTTATATATATATATTTATATATATATAAAAATGTTTTGTAGCACTTTTTGAATTCCGTTTTTTTCTCTCCTTGATCTTTATATCTGTGGTTGGGCATGGTACGCTCTAGAAAAGATAATGGATTGCTTTAAATGTGTTACTATTTTGAGATGTGAGGGATGTTAAGGCTACGCAGTGCCCTTTTTAAAGACAGTAATATTGAAAGTAATTTGTGTTTTCTTTTTAGGTTATATTATTAAATTGATTCTTCTAATAAAAAATAATTTTTACTGGCCTTTATTTTAAAAATTACAAATTTTTCTTGTAAAATACTCAATTTTTAAAGTTTTTTAGTTATTTTCAGTGATTTTTGTTTTTTAGATTATTGAGAACAAAAGTTAGTATGGAATTGAACATTTCAAATTAATTTTCCCTACTGAAAATTCCTCATTGAATTTTAATAATTATTTTTTACAGCTAAATCTGGAAAAAATATCAAATTTTTATAAACTATTAATTTAAGATTTTTAGAAAAAATAACTAGTGCTCTCAGACCGTAATCCATACTAACTTTTAAGAATATATATATAAATTCTACAAAAACTTTTCGATATTATCCCGAACAGAAAAAATCCTTGGGAGAAATATATCCTCAAAATTGAAAAGTCTGAGAAAAACACAGTTAAAGTTTGTAAAGGCATAAAACAAAAACTAATAATGCCTCTAAGGTTCTAGTTAAAAAAAAATATTATCCAAATTATGTACACAGTATCAAAACACTACTTTAATTAAATGTTATACGGGGATATATTTTTTTATATTTAAAATATGTTTTACATAAAATTGATAGCACTTGTTATGATGACAGAGATTACTCAGCCTAATCTTAACATAATGCTTTCATTAAAGTTTTGAAAAAATTATAAAAATAATAATGATACAAACTGAAATTAGAAACCCCCATGTTCGTACATATAACATCTAATTTTTTCTCAGTTTTAAGTCGGTGCAATTTAGAAAGTTTGATTTTTATTACATGACTTGAAATTATTTTACTATAGTATTATAATGCATTTTGTAACATCATAGATAAATTCAGTTATATTTGCAATACTTGTATACAGAATACTTGAACTCAATGAAGTCTCATTGTAGTATCAGCTGAAAAAAGGCTGATTTCAAGTCATATAATTTTCAGTAGTATTCCACCTCTTCCAAATATTGTCTTTTAGTAACACAAGAATGTTTTGAGCCCGGCAATTTCTCAATAGGAAAAAATTAATGAAAACAAAAAAGCTTCTAAGGTTTTTAACTGTGTAAAAACACAAATATTGCTCTTTAAAAATTAAAAACCTTGAAACATAACTGATCAGAAACTATTTTAGTAGTAAGAGTTAATAGCCATTTCGCTGAACAAGCCGATTATTCTCCCAATTATATCTCTTTATGTACAAAAGTTTTTCGTGATGCTGTAATAAATTTATTTCAACTTAAAGTGAAGTTAATAAAAGAAACTACATCTTTACAACAGAATGGAGCATTTATGATAGGGAGGCTTTGCATGAACGCGCAAAAATAGTTAAACGTGACGATGTGTTACAAATTTTACAGCCAATTATGAAGAAAAATCCGTATGAATTACATAATACAAGGAAATTACAGTTTTACAATTTGAGCCGTGATAGAGCTGCATAATTTGTACAATGGGAGTTGGTCCGCCATTAGGCAGAGGGGAGGGGGCGGTACCCCCTTCCAGTTTTTAATTGTACTTTTAAGAATGGAAAAATGCTTTAAAATGATTGCTAAACTAATCACGCTCTCTAAACTGTCAAATATTGAGATTGTCAACTCTTAGAAAACTTCAAATATATTAAAAACTGATTGGTTATCAGACTCCCTTAACCTTTTCACTAGATCCGTTGTTGGAAGTCCAATACGCTGCCCAACATATCTTTTTGATTTTGTCGATTTTCAAGAATGAAAAACAGTAAAAAATTATTAACAAATACTTAACTAAATTTTAAGTAATTTATACATAGAATTATTATCAATCTAATAAAAACCAAGGGCTTTGGGGAGGAGGGTCCGAGCCTAGGGATCCCCCCATTGTGTGTGCCACTGATATAAAGATTATATATAATGAAAAAAGATTTATGTAAATTGCTTTTGGTATATTTACATTCTACTTATTAAAACTGTTCATTACTTAAAAGAATTTCTTGTTATTACATCTAGTAACTTGCAACCTATATTTATGGTGCAAATGCAATATGATTTTTAAAGTTATTTTTTTCTTTTTGTATACAAATTATATTTTCTTTTGCAATTTTTAAAATTTGGTTTTTATTTTACTTGTGTAGCTCAAAAACTCCAAGCAGAATTGTCTATGTTAAATCTCAATCTTCCTGCACGTGTTTGGCTTCCTATTCATTCAGAAACTGTGAAACATTTAATTCTGAGGATACCACCACAAGCTTCTGTTGTTCTAAATTCCAAAGATAAAGTAAGAATTTGGTTATTGTCTCGTTTTAACATCAGCTCTTTTATCCTTTGAGGCATGGAATATTAGCATTAAAAATACATTGTTCCACAGATACTTAATGTTTAAATTGTTGGTAATTGGCTTATTTTTTTTATTAATAAAAGAATAGCATAATATAAAAACATAAAAAAGGAAAAAAAAAAAAAAAAAACGTTTTAAGTGGTACTTTAAAATCTCACCTTGCCACATATCTCCATGATTGCATTATTTCTAGGTGTTTCAAAAATATATCCTGCCATGCATATTTATGCACAAAAAAAAAAGTAGAACACTTTTAATACCATCATGTCTCAAATACTTAAAACATTTTTCTAGAAAACATTTCATCTTCATAAAAAAAAAAAAATATCGATTGATTTTTTTAAAAAAAAAATTTATATAAGAGGAATTATAGTTTTGTCTTTCTTTAATGTTTTAAAATTTCCTTTTTTCATTTTATATTAAATAAAAACTGATTATGTCATGTATGGAACTAAGTACTTTTATGAATCCATGCATGTATATTGATCATGTACTTAAATGTAGATGTGTGTAGTAATTTCATTCCATCTTTAGAGCTCTGTCAATCTCCTTTCTATTTATGTGTATGAAAATAGAGTGCATTTATGACACAGTATAAATGTTAGTCATTTAGGACACAAAATGAAAGAAAAAGAAATTTTTTTCTCTAGTCATGCATTATTGTATTTTACAAAGGAATCCATTATTATTTTTTTATTTATGGAAGTAACTCTTTCATTTCATTGTTGCACTGAAACTAAATTCCATTTGCTGATTTTCTGAAACACTATTAACGTCAACATGAAATGAGTGTGAAAATATTTAAAGCTTTTTATCATATTGTTAATTTTGAGGACCGACTGTTAGATGTAGTTATGAGCTTTATTTTGTCAGTGTATTTTGAGAAATTCTGCTATTAATTTTTTTGTGAAGTTATTTAACAGAAAAAAGCTGAGAATTTTTATTTCTAAGGTTGAACTTATAAAAATAATAATTTCTTATTAAAAACTTTGACATAATTACAAACATTGATTATTAAATTTGTATTCTTGCAAGTCTTTAATTACGTGTTTAAATTATGTTATACCTACTAAAAATAGTTCTAAAAACTAATCATCATGTTGCTTCTTGAAACAGATTCTTTCAGTAAGATTTGGCACTTATTGATATTGAATATTAAAGTGAATTATTACAGAAATATTTTTTTGTTTATTCACAAAAAGGAACAAATGTTTCAAATGAAATATAAAATCGTCCTGCAGGCCACTCAATTTAACAGGCAGGCATGTGTTGTCCAGACCTAGTTTAGAGGTTTGGAGATAATGATTATTGGGCTATCAAAAAATAGAGTAAGATGAAAAGATTTTTGGTGTAGTGCTTGTATATTTATAAGTTCTATAACATCAAATGAAAACTTTCTTTAATTTTTACTAGACCATTTGATAATTTAAAGAATTTTTAACCTTTTATAAAGAAGATGCAATAATGTTAAGGGAAATGAGAAATATGAACCGGAAAATTAGATGAAAACCATAGAGATTGTATTGAGTTAGTCTAAAAATATTCACAATTTGTGCTTCCTACGTTATTAATTAGCTATTGGTTTCTACCTGATTCATGTGGGCATTGTTGTTTTGCTAAGGGAAGCATTAATTACTTCTGCAGTAATTTTCTAGAACTCAACATTTGTGTGTGTTTGTATTTCATGCTAATGGAGAAGTTTTAATAAATACTAATTTAGCAGACCTAAAACAAAAATAAAATTCTGATAAATTTTGCAATTTAAATTTTTTTATTGAATTATTTCTTTGGATGCTTCAAGTAATAAATGAAAATGAGGTGTCTAATGATGATACAGGACATTGAAATCATTCTGTGTGAACATTCTTTCGTTTCCTATGTCTTTTTAAAGTAAACTTCTACATGTGTAATAAATTTTTAATGGATATATTATCTAAAAGTGGAATAACTTCACTGTATATTTTAAAAAGGCATTTTTATTGTTAAGTCATGACTTGCTTGTTTTTTACTATATACATGTCTTTACCCTTAATGTATGAGTTTTTAAAAATAAAGTTGATGTAAAAATTTTTTTTCTTTTTTAATTTACTTATCAAAATATCAATTTTCTTTTCATTATTTTCTAATATTTGTTTATCTTGTATAGTTTTATAATACTTAAAATGTTCATACATTATTTTAGAAATTTGCTTGATATATTGATCATGTAATGTTATACACATTGTCCTTTTCATAAGTTACAGATATGTTTATTCAGCAGAATATTCTAAAATGACAATGACTGAATTTCAGGCTCCATATTTAATATATGTTGAAGTTATTGAAGTTGATGACATCCATGGCTCACCAGTTCCTCCAAAAATGATAAATGCTTTAAGGCAAACAAGGTCTGAAGAAAACCTTCCTGATTACTTTTGTAATCAGGATTTCAGTGGAGTGTCCTTTTCAGTGCATCCAGCTATGGATGATGATGCAGATTGTTGGACACAAGAAGATGATGCTATTTCATTACAAGTGATATATATTTTTATATTTAATTTTATTTGTAGTTTTTTCTTAATTATAACATTGGAATGGAATGTTACCCTTTAATTCTTGTTGTACACAATACTTTTAATAAAAAAATTTATATAAAATCTTTCCCTATCCTTCCTCCCATTCATGCTAATTTTGAAGCTGCAATCAATATTGGAGCACAGTATTTTTTGTGGTACCCTGAACTTACGTGATAGGTGGAACTTAGTGACAACCCTTAAGTCGAATTTGTGCAAGTCGGGGGATAATTTAGCATATAAATACATGTAAATTATTTTTAGTTGGGGCTAGAGATGAAAGAAAATAATAATTTAGTAAATGAAAATGTTTACGTAACTCTTAGATAATACAAAATCACAAACTTAAATTATTTTGATGTAGAAGGTTTCATAAAATCTAACAAAGTAGTCTGCTGACTTAAAGATCCCCCCCCCCTTCTCTCAAAATTTTCTCATAGCATGGTAATTTTTTTATTCCTTGTTTTGTCGAAAAAATATGCTCTTTGTTAGAGTCTATATTTTCTAAAATTTGTAACTTTTTTCAATTAAACTCAGGGCTTCTGTCAAATTCCCAACAATCATTTGATCTTCTGATTGAACTGGGTCTAAAGACTCAAGTTCTTCAATGCCTTGCTCTTGCTCATGCATTTTTACAAGCTTATCAATTGTCAGCTCTTGATCGTGGGTATCCATTAGTTTTTGAACGTCATTACTATCTACTTCTAAATTTATTTGCCTGTCAAGAGCAACTTCTTCAATCACATTACCAATCTCATTGGACTGGCACTGATTCCACCCGAGTCACTAGTGTGGCTAGTCCTCAGTGGGCCCTGAACCAAAGATTCTTTGGGGGTCTCTCTTTTGGGCCTCTTAATAGTTAACGATTCTTTTGCTTACATGTGTTTGGGCCCCCGTATCTTTGATATGGTTGATACAGCAATAACTACGTCCCTGACCTGAGTTTCAATGATGGGGAAAAACAAGACAAATCGATGAGATTTGAAAATTGCTTAACTCCGTGTCCACGTAAGTTGAAGGATCACTGTGTGCATATATAAGATAAAAATGATTCAAAATTTGATAACAGAAATGAAATGCCTTTTTTAATTTATTTTTTTAAAATTTGATGTTGGAGATTTTTTTTGGAATTATTTCTCTATGCATGTAATATTAGCTTTATTGTCAAAAGTGTTAATACTTTTGAAAGAATATTTGTTGAACTTTAAGAAAAACAATTAGATTAATATTTTTTTCTTAGTATGCTGCATGCCTGAAGCCCAAAGATAGAGATGCTCTTTCTGAAATGTCACAAGATAGTGGAACAAGTGCTGACAGTAGGGAACCATCTTATGTTGCTGCTGGCGAGATTCGAAGGAGATTATCAGAAAATATTAATGCTCCTAAGAGTACATTTAAGGTAAATTTGAAATAGACAGTTATTAAAGTTTTACATAATGTTTTCAGTTATGTTTTGGGAACTTATAACTGCAATCCCTCAACATTTGATAGGTGTAATAGCCTTGTACAATTATCTGATCACAAGATATTGGTGATAAGTAACAATAAAGCATTTTCTGCATTAAGGAGACATTTCTTGGCGACTAACAACTTACAGTAAACAACCAATTTAATTTCATTGTTTAAAATGGGTTAAGCTAATCAAGTGTGGTAGATAGAAACATTAAAAAACAAATTTCATCAGTACAACTTAGGTACTACTCCTTCACAGGAATGAGCAAGTGAGCTAGAGTCTCATGTGAGAAACAGTTCCACAGCTAATGGATGTGTCAGGAGTTGCATATGTGAATAAATGAGTTGTCTAAAATAAAAGACATCATTTTGTTTCCCCAGTTCCTCGCTTATAATTCTGCAAAATCTTGTAATCATCTTTATCTAAACTGCTAGTTTTCTTTTAATACAACAGTTAATGAGTAACAGTTTCCTGGTGATTTTTTTTAAGTTTATGTATTTTAATGCATTTTATGCTATTCTATGCTGTTTATAAGAAAAGGTCATATTTATATTTGTAAAGTTTAAATTTTGTTCATCCATTTTAATATAAGATCATTTATGGACAGTTTTTGGATTTTCTCCTCAAATTTGTTTTCAAATCCCTTGGTTGTAAACATTTTGCTGTATGAAACTATTCAAATAGCTTTTTTTATACAAGTTTTTTAGAAGTAAAGATATACTTCATATTCAAAACATTTTTAATTGATAAAAATTCATGATGTATATGGGCTTATTTACACATACACACACACACAAATTACATACTGGTACTAGTTTTTTTGTGTGTGCTTTTTCCCACTTATCTAAGTATTTGTGTAGTCTGGTTTTAGATATGTTTAAATTTTTGTATACCGTAGGGTCATAGGAAATGGGTGCCAGCTAAGGTGTTGTCCTTGTCATTTCACTAAGGTTCAAAATTACTAGGTTCATCGTCAATAAGCCCCAACATTGCTTTAGGGTGCAGTGTTGATAAATAAATCAACTAAAAATCATAGAAGTTTATTGTTTGTTGTTGAAACTACATTTCAGTTTCATTTTTGATATTGTCATCAGATAAGTTTTATGGATTGAAGTAAAATGTGCGAAATGTCAATTAACAGATTGTTTCTTTTATTCTTTGAAGAATAAAAGAAGCAATCAAAGATCATAAATGATGTGCATATTCTATGCAATGAATATCAATTCTACTTCTCTCCTTTTTTATACAGTTTCATTGCATTTTGTCAATTCATGGTGTCTGCTTATTCACCTTATGCATCCAAAGAATTGCAGAATGCTCTTTACTTTTGGTAGAATTCTGAATTAGTGTAGTGATTGTAAAGACGTTTTTCTTGATTTAGCACAGGAATGATTAACAAGCATCAGGAGAATAAGAAAGATTCATTGCTAAAGCTAATGTTCTTTCATAAGAAAAATGTTCCCTTCTCTCACTACATTCTGAGTCTTAATTTTTTTAAAAATTCTTTTCATTTGTGGGAAAAGAATTTATAACATTTATTGTAAATAATTAAATTGGGAAGTTTTTGATGTAATGGAAGAAAATAAGCATGTATTTTTCTAATGTGTAATACTTTATTAAGTTATCATTTGAATGATATGTTTTTGATGCCTGGAAAGAAATAATCACATTTGATTTCATTTTAAAGGCAAATATTATTAAAAAATAAATGTGTAAAACTATCAGTAGCTTATTGTTGCATTTATTTATTTTTTTGCTCGCATGCATTCTTAATCCAAAATTTGACAGTGTTTTATAATTTTAAACTCTCACAAATTCAAAATTTATGATATTAAATTATTTGCTAATTTGTCCAGCGAGATCCAGAAGACCCATCTGCTGCTGCCCTGAAAGAACCATGGGAAGAAAAAGTAAGACGTATAAGGGAATCTTCTCCTTATGGTCACCTTCCAAACTGGAATTTACTTTCTGCCATCATCAAGTGTGGGGATGATCTTAGACAAGAACTGATGGCTTACCAGTTACTAGCTACATTACAAGTAGGTATTTTATAGAGATTGTAAGCTGCAAGTTTTTAAAATTTTGTTAATCCATGTAGAAGATATGAAAGGCCTTTGGTAGCCTAGTGGTTAGGACATCAGACTCCAGACTGGAGGGCCTGGGTTCGATGCCTGATGCCACCAAATACCCTCAGAGTACGTGCTTGTTAAATCAGGGGATCCGAAAGTCTTTTGGGCAGTCGCAGCAAAAAACCACAGGTGCAGGGGGCTGAAGAATATTTCCCTCCCTTCCAGTTCCATGCCTAAATTGTGGAATTGGAGATAGGTGGTGTCACCATCTATCGTGTAAGAACTGAGCCAAATCATACTGTCGCCTGCATGGTGCTAAAAGCTAGCCCCTTGTCACGATGAATTCCGCAGGCCTCGATCTGACACTGTCAGACAGGTGGCATTAGAAACAACAGAAGATATGAATAAATTTATACATTTGAGAACTAAAAAAATCATATTGATAAGTAACATGACTGAAAAACTCTTAAAGTCAATATAAAAGAATTAATAATAATGAAGATTAGTTGAAAAATCTATTAAGTTGTTTCTCTCTTAAATACCTTATGACCATCATGAGGCTTGCCAATCTATTAGTATTATTTGAGTACTTTTGTTTCAAGAGGATAAAATTCAGCTCTCTCCTGTTTTTTCACTTATCTACAATTTCCTCTTTAGATCATTTTTCTCCTTGTCCGTCAAGAAAAAATTGTATGTTTTTAGAACTCTATATTGTGTTTAAAAAAGCTTGCTTATATACATAATGTTTCTTAAATTAATGCTCAACTTTTTGCCCTATAAACATTTTTTTAAAGTTAATTTATTTTTATTGTAAAAAAAAGGAAATTTCATTTCTGAAAATCTTCTTTAAAGACTAATGCTAATGTTTATAAAAACATGTGTGAATTATTTCAAAATACTACCAATTCAATATTTCTGGTTATAATTATGACTTTGAACTAACATGAGAGTAAAATTAAACTAGTATAAATTGTATTAATTTTGAAAAATTTTGCAAGAAGGAATAAATTACATCTGGAAAAATATAAAACATTTCTGAAATGTAGTCTTATCTGATGGTTGAAATACAGCAGTGATACTCAACCTGCAGCCCGTGGGCCTTTTTAAGTGGCCTGTCATAATCTTTTATTTATCCAAATTTGATGGGAAATTCTTTGTTAAAAAATCAAATATATCAATTTTACTTTTTGCTGTCTATCTCGTATGGGTGCGAATTGATATTTTTTTCTGATTGGTGATACCCCTCAGGGGGCTCACCTTCTTTAGGTGAGTACGGGTTTCACGCTCCCGAGGGACCCCAGTGATCTTTATTTTCCCCTCTCCTCTTTTTTTCTTTTGGACATTTGTTTGCTTTGCTAAACCTTTGGTTTATGGTTTTTGTGATAAGATATCACTGTTTTAGTTACATAACCCACGATTATTGCTTTCCTATTAATTTTATAACATTGTTTAAGCAAAAAAATTGAAAAATCCAAAAAACTTTAAAAAAATCTTTTTTTGACTTAACATAGTAACAGGTCGGCAGCGTATCAATACCGATCAGCTGTGTACATAGCCCTTAGCTCTAAGGGGTCTCAGTACCACCCTGTAGCCTCTTCCGTGAGGAATACTTTTTTGGGCAGTTGAAAGGACCCTTGCGGGGAAGGGTATGCGGCGTAAGAGTTGCGTGCGTCGCTGGCGACGGATTTGAGGTACGTTATGCCGAAAACGTCCTAGAGGTTGAGGGCCTTGGTAGCGGATGGCTAGGCAGCGGGGACTCGTTCATATAGAGAAATCCTCCTTGGCTTCAGCCTTGGACCATGCCCGGCAGCACGTTATGGGGGTTTCCCCGCCGTCTAGCTTTGAAGAATCCTCCGGTGGTTCCACTTGGCACGTTAGAAAAGTGTGGGAATTCGGGGTCTGGTGGGGGCCTAGATGGAACTGGAAGGACTCTGTGTAGCCAAAAATATGATGACAACTAAAGAGAATATCGTTTTGCTGCCTCCTATGGAGACAAATAATATATCTTTAGCGCCATCAAATACTCTCTCCTGGGCTGACAGGGTCGAGAATTCGACCCCGTCATCAAGTCCAGGGTTTTCTTTGTGCCCCGACGGAGGCCAATCTCCGTCAAATTCTCCCGTAGTGGAGCAACAATTGTATTTGACTGCCCGTTTTTTCATCATTAAAAAGAATGACGACAATTTTCTTAACGTATCACCTTTCTTAATTCATAAGCCAATCACGAGTGCCATAGGAGCTGTTAAGACGATTCGGAAGATGCGATCTGGGGACCTGTTCCTCGAAGTTACATCTTCCAATCAAGCTTCAGCTCTTATGAATCTAAAGAAAATGGCCCATTTTGGCATCACAGTCACTCCACACACCAGTTTAAATTTTTCCCACGGCGTTATCTTGGCTGCGGATTTGTTGAACGTGGACACTGACGAGATTCTTGAGAATTTGCGCGAGCAAAAGGTCTGTGGAGTCAGACGAATTCAAATTAGGCGGGATGGACAGGTGCTAAATACAAAGCACCTCATCCTGACCTTCTCGACTCCTGACCTTCCACAGGTTGTAAAGGCTGCCTATCTCAACTGTCCAGTTCGCGCCTACATTCCAAATCCGCTGCGCTGTTTTAACTGTCAGCGATATGGCCATTCTAAAACCACTTGTCGAGGTAAACTTACCTGTGCTCGTTGTGCGGAGACAGGTCATGATAGTACAAACTGTAAACTGAAGGAGCGCTGTGTTAACTGCAATGGAGATCATCCTTCTTATTCTCGTGCTTGCCCGACTTGGAGTACTGAAAAAGAAATTACGACCCTGAAAATTAAAAATAATATGTCCTACCCTGAAGCCCGACGTGTCGTGTCCTCACGCACACCGGTCCCAGGAGTTAGTTATGCTAGTGTCGCAAAAAAAAACATTTAAAGACAGTTCGACACAATATTCAGAACCTGAAATAAAAACGGCGGAAAAGAACACCCCCCCCCTCCAACTCCAAAGAAAATAGTTACTCCAAGACCTCCTAGCACTTCACCTAAAAGACCGAGTCAAAGATCCCTTCAACGAGAAATGAATTCTGTAAGACCCAAAAAGAAAATATCTAATTTTTCGAAAAAACCCCTCCAGTAGATAATTCGGAAACAATCAAATTAAATCCATCGGATGATGAATTTATGGACATAGTACCGGGCTCCTAGCTCCGAAGGCGGAGCGAGTGCAATCTTATAATGGTCTCCTTTGTTTCATGGAACTGCCGTGGTTTGAGGACTAGACTCGATGATCTCAAATCCATCGTATCCACGTACCAGCCCGCATGTGTTGCTCTTCAGGAGACTTTTCTGAAGCGTCTCATGACAATGCGAGTACGTGGTTATAATTGTGTATGACGGGATGTAGATGGCAATGCATCTCCAACTGGAGGTGTATGCCTTTTCATGTCCCATCTTTATCCCAGTAATGTCGTCACACTGCACACATCATTACAGGCTTTTCATGTCCCATCTTTATCCCAGTAATGTCGTCACACTGCACACATCATTACAGGCTGTGGCTGTACGGATGCATATCCATTCTTTAGTCACAGTCTGTTCTGTTTATTTACCACCCAATGATGTTGTGCCGCAAGTGGATTTGAATCAATTAGTCAGTCAATTGCCAGCTCCTTTTATTTTGCTCGGTGACTTTAACGGACACAGCCCTCTGTGGGGGCAGGATGATACTAATTCTCGTGGGCGGCAGATCGAACAGTTGATCTCTGATCACTGTCTCTGTCTGCTTAACAACGACGAGAAAACGTATTTCCATGCACCCACGAGGACATTTCACTCCCTCGATCTTGCCATTTGTTCGCCAACACTGCTACCAATGTTGAATCTTGAGGTTGAACGAGATCTATACAATAGTGATCATTTCCCTCTCCTAGTCTCGCATGTTAATGGTGCGAGGGCACAATATCGCCCTCCCACATATCATTTTCATCGCACTGACTGGGATAAATTCACACGGCTAGCGGTTATCACTGGCACAATGGTCCAGAGCAGAGAAGTTGATGATGCCATATTTAATGTCACTGAAGCTATTCGAAATGCTGCCGATGCAGCCATTCCGAAAACATCTTATTCTATTCAGAAGCTGTGCAAACCATGGTGGAATTCTTCCTGCCAACAAGCAAAAAAGGAACAAAGGAGGGCGTGGGGTATTTTCAGGAGATACCCCACCACAGAAAATCTCATAGCGTTCAAACGTGCAAAAGTGTCAGCTCGTAGAATTCGACGTCAAAGTCAGAGAGAATCTTGGATCCAGTATATATCTTCAATAACATCGTCCACTACAAGTCAACAGTTATGGAGAAAGGTGAAAGCCGCGAATAGCCTTTATCGGGACTTTACCATTCCGATATTGGAAACATCGTCAGCTATTTATTCGTCGCCTGCTGATGTGGCCAAACATTTGCTAGTGTGTCCAGCTCAGATTCATATAGCCCTGTATTTCAGGCAACTAAGAGTCGTTTAGAGCGGATACCTATCAACTTCAGGTGTCGACAGCCTGTACCATACAACTGTGACTTTGACATGTGGGAATTGAAGAGGGCCTTATCATCGACCCATAATTCTCGTCCAGGTCCTGATGGAATATCTTATGAATTGCTTCGCCATTTGAACAAGGATTCACTAGTAAGACTCCTGTACCTATTCAACCGAATATGGAGGGAGCAGGTGTATCCTACTCAATGACAAGAAGCCATAGTGATTCCCATCCTAAAACCTGGAAAAGATCCAAAGGACCCTCTCAGCTATCGACCGATAGCACTCACGAGCTGCCTTTGCAAGACACTAGAACGTATGGTCAATGCCCGTCTCATGCATCAGCTAGAAAAGAACCGATGCATTCCTCTGTTACAGAGTGACTTCCGTAAGGGAAGGTCCACTCTCGATAATATGATAATGCTGGAAAGCAAAATAAGAAATGCTTTTGTCCGGAGGAACCATCTGGTTTCTATCTTCTTCGATATCGAGAAGGCATATGATCGTACTTGGCGCTATGGGATCCTTTGCACTCTTTTTGATTTTAGTTTTAAAGGCAATTTGCCAATATTTATAAAAAACTTTTTAAATCTCCGCACTTTTAGAATTAGACTGGGTGGCACTCTGTCTTCTCATTTTACTCAAGCTGAGGGTGTACCTCAGGGGAGTATTTTGAGTGTCACCCTTTTTATGTCATATTTCACCCATCTTAAATATTTTATCGCCCTCTATACAGGCATCTTTATACGTTGATGACCTGCAAATTAGTTGCGAAGGCTCGGACATGCGACATATTGAGCGACAGTTACAAACTGCTGTCAATAATATTATTAAATGGTGCAACACAAACGGTCACAGTATTTCTGCGAGCAAGAGTTGCTGTGTGCACTTTTGCCGCTAACGGGGTATTCATCCCGACCCCGAAATACGCATCCGTGATGTACAAATTCCCGTAGTCCCCGATGTACGTTTCCTCGAAGTAATTTTCGACCGCCGACTCACTTTCCTTCCACATATCTTACATTTGCGGAAGAAGTGTGAAAAGTCTTTAAACCTCTTGAAGGTGTTGTCCACCTCTTGGGGGGCGGATCGAACATCATTACTCAGAGTGTATCAAACCAGCGTACTTTCTCGTATCGACTACGTATGTGTTGCATACAGATCGGCGTGCAATTCTGCTCTAAAAAAACTTGACCCTGTCCATCATATGGCATTGAACATTATTTCGCACATCCCCAGTGCAGAGTCTCTACGTCGACTCAAACCAGCTTCCTCTGGATTTACGACGGAGGAAGCTTTCACTTACCTATTATTTTAAGGTCTTGTCCTTACCTTCCCATCCTTTAAAAAACATGTACATCAGTACCAGCATGAAGAGATTATATGATGCCCGGCCATCTAACAAGCGGCCATTTATGGATAGGATGAAGCTCATGCTCTCTGATCTCGACCTACCTAACGTGGACATCCAGCAACGTAACCTTTGGCGATTTCCACCTTGGAATATGCCACGTTTGCACTATATAAACCCTTTTGCCTCGTACAGTAAAACCACTGTCCCATCTGTTGTCTTTCGGCGCCTTTTCTCTTACCATCGCAGTCGGTATAGTGCGTATTCGCCCATCTTTACAGATGGTTCGAAACATGCAGGTTACGCAGGCTGTGGCGTCGTGATTGAAAATAACATGCTCGGTTATAGGCTCTACACTTCTTGCAGTGTTTTCACTGCCGAAGCTGTTGCCAAATTCCGTGCACTTCAATTAATCGACTCCTGTTCACCTCGTAAATACTGCATCTATACTGATAGCATGAGTGTATTAGAAGCGCTTGAACATTACTATGATCAGTATCATCCAGTGGTGTGTAATGCACTCGACATCATTAGTCGACTATATAGCAAGGGTTTTGATATATTGTTTTGCTGGCTACCCAGCCACGTAGGGATTATTGGCAACAAGCAGGCGGACAATGCGGCTCGGTCGGAGACAACTTTTTTTCCACTAGCTGTTCCGCTATCAGATATGAAGCATGTCATCCGGCATCATATTTTTACAGCATGGCAGGAATCATGGAGTCAGCAGTTGGATAACAAACTGCACTCTGTGAAACCTATCATAGGAGCATGGCCTGTGATGCCAATGCGAAGGACTGATGTCAAGTTGACTCGTCTTCGCATTGGTCATACTCGCTTCACACACAGGCATTTATTGTTGGAGGAAGATGCTCCTCCATGTCCTTCATGTAAGGTCTTGTACACAGTGCGTCGCATTTTAATCGATTGTCCTATTTTTAAGCATCATCGTATAACTTTTTTTCATACATCTGTTTTATCCTTGTCTGACTTGGTGGGGGAAACCCCCCACCAAAATCTGTTTGCTTTTATTTTTAAAATTGGATTTTTATACCTCATTTGACAAAATAATTTTAAACTATTTTAACTTTAATTTTTATATATGTGCATGCAGGCACGCACATATATAAATATATAGGTATATATTTTATATTTCATCGGCATTTTTAAAATACTTTAACAAACATATGGCGCAGTTTAGCCAAAATTGGCTCTTGCGCCAGTAAACCCTACAATCACTCACTCACTCACTGATTGGTGATAATAGACATCGGTGGAATAGTGATCATTTTATGAGTGGAACTAATATTAAACTATCTTCCATATCTTGCAAGCAAAAAATATTTGAATTAAATATGGTTTTAAGACTATTGGAAAAGTTGACTATTTTGTAGTGAAAAACAAGCATGGTTCAGTAATTATTTGATTTGTCACGAAAGTGTATTTAAAAAAATATCAATAACCAGGAATCGTTCAATGACACATTTCCTCGAAGATCTCTTTCAATAGATGATGAATAGGCTTTTTTGAAAAATCTTGACAACAGCAAAAAAGTATTTTGTCAGTAGTAATGTCACAGCGATAACAAAGGCACCCGATTAAATTTGTTACATCATTGGTAATCATATAGAACCGTTTACTGATGCAGAAACTGTGAAAGAGTGATTCTTAAAAGCTTTCGATTTAGAAAAATTCAGTGACAAAAATAAAATGTAAAAAATAATAATTAAAAGAAATAAAATAAAGTTTTAATATTTCGACCAATTTCCACGATTTTAATTTTCTGTGTTATCTTGATTGTAAAGCATTCCCCCCCCCCCATTAATCCTCATGTTGCGGCCAGTGTGAAATAGCCATCATACGTATGCAGCCCATATAAAATAGCTCACAAATGTATGCGGCTCGGCAGGAAAAAAGATTTAGTATCCTTGAAATACAGGTATGTATTTACATCTATATATGGAATGTAAAATGTGTCATGAAAGAATTGTGGCTAACTGTTCCAAGATTGTCTGTTTTAAAATTTACAGTGCTAATTTGGAGGGCTTGTTTTCTGCAGCTGGATAGGAATTAGCTGCAGTTTCCAAAGAAACCTTGTGAATCAGTTTGTTAAATATGTGTTAATTGTTTTTAGATTTAAAGAGTATTGGCTTTCATCAATTGTATAGTGTTTCTTAATTGCATGGCACCCGTCCTCACCAAATGTTAGAAATTGGTATCCCCCTCCCCTCTTTTTTTACACAGCCATTGTGAGTCAATCTCATTGATATTTGCATACTGGTTTTCATTGCTAAGTGAATAGATGGAGAATCTTTGTTTTTCTTTAGTTTTGGATGCTTTTTTTGAGTCATTCACATACTGTAGGGATTAGTATACCATTTTTTGAAAATTAAATTATATTTATTTAATGAAGGAAAAATGACTTCAAGAAATAAATTTAAATTTAAAAACTAAGAAATAAACTTTAAAGTCTTTTTTGATTGGAAGAATATTATAGTTTAGGCCTTAGAATTTGCCTGCATAAAGTATTTACATTTTTTTTGATAATTAACGTGTTATTTCTCATAAATTTAATTTTAATTGCTTATATACAACATACATATTTAAATTGTGCAAAGTTAAGTTTTGTGTAGTTTAAATTTATTAATAAGAAAAGATCTTTAACCATGTTGGCACAATATTGTTCATGAGGACTTGGTTCTAGAAATTTGAACTTAGCAACTAACTTGATCCTCAACTCATTTTTCTTTTCAAATTCTTAAAATTATGTATGAAATGCTTTTAATTTGCATTAAGACATTTTGCTTGTTTGAAGATTTAATTTTTATATTGAATGACAGGAATATAGTGTCAATTTTTTGTTTTATAATGCAATATACAAAATTATGAAATTCATCATTAATAACTTGTTATTTAACTTGCATTTTTTAGAATTAACTATGAGTATTAAATTGACATGCTTGTTTTTGTAGATTATATTATATTATATTATATGTGTGGAAGAGATAGAAAATGTAGTAATACTACTAAACTTTATTGGTTTAGCAGTCTTATTTATTAATTTTTCTGAATTACATGGAGTTCAAATAGTACAAAAAAACCCTTCTGTTCTTTTTGTAATTTCCTGGATGATTCCTGATTTTACTATTTTAATTCATATTCTGAGTACTTGTTATTCGTAATCCTAATGTTTTAAGTCGAAACTATTTTAATTTTGTAATAACCAACAATTGCATCCTTGCAATAAAATAATAACTTTTTTTTATAGAAAATCTGGGAACTTGAACGAGTTCCTTTATGGGTCAGACCTTACCGCATCTTAGTTACTTCTGAAGATAGTGGTATGATAGAGCCTATATTGAATACAGTATCATTACATCAAGTTAAAAAACACAGTAAAATGTCTTTGTTACAATATTTCCTTCAAGAATTTGGTGGCGCTACAACAGAAGCATTTTTGAGTGCACAGCGGAATTTTGTGCAGAGCTGTGCAGCATATTGCTTAGTATCTTATCTTGTTCAAGTGAAAGATAGGTATTTGTAATTTACTAATTTTCAAAATATTCTACTTTGTACAACAAATCTAGTTATAGTAAATTTCTCCTTGAATTTCATTTTTTATATTAATTTTGTATATTAAAACAAGCTTTCATAATCCATTTCAATATAATATCTATAATGTAAAATTTTCTGATTATAGTCCCCCCCCCCCCCAAGTATCCGACTTGGTAACATTTCAAGTTTTATTTGAATCTATTTTAAACCTGATTGATGTATGTTTATTTCCCCATTGATTGTACTATTTCTTTTCTAATCTCATTCATGTTAAATTCTGCAGATAAGCCTAAAAAAGTTTTTGTTTATTTTTTTATTTTTATAAGTTGGATTGTGTAAATAGATTACCTAAGTAATACTTTTCAAATGGAAAATATTTCCACTTAATCAACATTCTTTTGAAATAGCTATTTCCGAACAGTATTTTCTTTTATAGGAAGTTATTGGATGAAAAAGTATATCTGAAAAACTATTGCATATTTTAGAGAAATTTAAGAAATTTCTTAAAGTGTAGATTTTTGTCTTAAATTCTAAAAGTTTTTTTTATCCAAGAAATATTCAAAATATCAATGAAATATGTATGTTATATACAAGGTATTTCTGTTAAACTATTCTTTTTAGAAATCTTGACGGAATTTAAAAAAAATGTTTTTAACTATTTTGTATATTTTTAGGCATAATGGAAATATTCTGTTAGATGGAGAAGGTCATATAATTCATATAGATTTTGGATTTATTTTATCTTCCTCGCCAAAGAATTTGGGATTTGAAAATTCTCCATTTAAATTAACTCAAGAGTTTGTTGATGTAAGTAAATTTTACTTAAGGCATGTAGTATATAGTAAACTATAAAATTTTTGCTGTTCAACTATGCATGTAGTAAATTTCTATTAACTATGGATAATAGTTGAAGTGTATTGTTGATTTAACAGAATATTAATTAATATGATATAAATGCTTCTTTCAAATTTGAAACGGATATTTTTCTGCTTGCTGAAAGAACTAATTTAATTTTCATTTATGTTAAAATTATCACAAATGTGATCAATATATATTAAAAAAGAAAGTATACAATGTGCGTGCCGCTAAAACTTTTAAATGAGTCCCAGTGCAATCAAAGGAGTATTTGGTGTGGTAACGCTTTCTGTCCCCCATCCACTTAGAAGATTCCCATTTATTACTGAATCGACTCCAAAGGAGTATTACAAGGGCCTAAGAGGCGTTATAAATATTCCCATTTTTATTAAACCTACTGACACAAAATTTAGAAGTCTCATTTCTTTCATGGAGTTGCAAAAATTGACCTCCAAAGGGCTAAGGGGTATTATAGATAAATAAGTGCACTCATTACATTTTTCTGTAAATTGTTTTGTACCGGGTTTTACACTCCGTACAATTCAGCTATTATTTATCAGCTAATATATTTACATTGACTTTCTCACATAAAGAAATCTTAGACTTCACATTTCCTTTAAAAAATTTTTGATAAGAGTTAAGGAAGTATTATGTATAAACTTTCAATATAGTTGATTAAATTTTAAAAAGTTTTCCATAAGTTATCTTTTATTGTTTATCTCATACAATTATAGATTTACATTTTAAATGTTTGTAATTGTACATTATGGGCAGTTTTTGCCTTCATAATATATTGTGAAACAAAATTATAGCTTTCTGTGTCCGCTGACTAAAAATTATTCAAATACTAATTTATGTGTCATTTAAATCCTTTTCTCCAACTAATTTAGTTGATGATATGCATTGTTCAAATATCCCGATTGTATTTCTAGTAAATATAAACATATGTTTTTATTTTTTTCCTCCTGTTAGTCATTGTATTAAAAATACATTAGTATAATATAATTTTAAAAAAATATGCTCTCAGAATTTTTCTTATGAATTTTTTAATTTTCTTTAAATATATATATATAATTATCCTTTAAGATTTTTCCAAAATTATTTTAATGTGGCATTTTTTGTTGTTGAAATTTCAATAGAAATGCTGCTTTATGCACCCCAATACCACTATTCTGAAAGCAGTTAAACTTACAAGGATATCAGTGTTATGCTTTGTTCAAAATATTTATCCCATTTGTTAACTTCAGTCTAATATGCACATGTAATTTGGGTAGTTATATTCTGGAAATCGATATAAAAATAGAGAGGTCAAATATTTTCCTTAAGATTTTAAAGTATTTAAATTTTGTGTGGTCTTCATGAAATATATTAATTTATTGAATTTAAAAATTGTCTTTTTAGTTATAGCATTTGTTTTAACTACTTAATTTTAATATGCTTTGATGAAATATAGAAATTCTCTTCTCATAAAATTTTACCTAAGTTTATAATATATGGGAATTTTTTGATTCAGTTGAATAGGTAGTTATTTAGTGACATACTATACTAAGTTTTTTGAATTTATAATTTAATAGTTTATTTCTTTTGCAGGTAATGGGTGGACCTGGAAATGATATGTTTGAATATTTCAAAATACTCATGTTACAAGGTCTAGTTGCTGCACGTAAACATCATGAACGAATTGTCACATTAGTGGAAATAATGCAAGCCTCCTGCCAGTTACCTTGTTTTAAAAATGGTGCCAGTGCCATTAGAGCACTCAAAGACAGATTTCATATGGGTTTGACTGAGGAACAACTGCAACTTCTTGTTGACACAATGGTTGAATCTAGCATGCATTCAATAACAACAAAATTGTATGACAATTTTCAGTATATAACCAACGGAATTCTCTAAAAATATTATTCCTCCAATAAACAAAAGTGCACTTTTTTTATGATCGTCTTGTTTGTTAATACTATCCTGTGACTAGCACTGGATATCACTGAACTTGTGTTTCAAATTGTGGCTGCTCTATTTCCAGAATGGTCTTCAGTCTTGAGCAGCTGCATTGTGTATTATAGAAGAATGTATTTAATGCTGTAAGTATGCTAAATCATTGCAAAGAAGATATTTTTGCTGTACAGATACTTGTGTGTTAGTGTTTGTGGTTTAATTACTGTTAATCATCATAACAGGTCATGTCCCTTGTTAAAAATTAGTTATTTAACTACAACTTTGATGTTCACAAATTAACTATTCGTAATTAAATCCGAAGAAATATCTTGTTTGATCTTTGCATTCCTTTTAAAATGTCAGCTACCTTCTATCATACATCATTATAGTTCTGTGATTTTAAGAGACTTTTAATATATTTAATTTAAGTGCTTTATTATGTATAGAAAAATTATAAGGGTGACATTTCAGAAGTTTATTTTAAAATACTATTGTTTTTAAGTAGTTATGATAGTAACTTTTTTATTCAGTATATAAATATTACTTGTATTCCAGTGTTAGCAAACAGACAAATCTTAATTTTAAAGAAAAATTCAAGTAAAATTTTATCTAAAATGTAAACCATGTTGGAGAATCGAGTAGCCATCTCTTTAAATGCCTTGTAGCAGGAAAGAACATTACAATATGTACCATATTTTCGATTTTGTTTCTGCACTATACATCTAGCTCAAATAATTTTCCATCCATTTATATTAGAATAAAAGTAATATGTATTTTGAATGTATTAGAGCTTTCAAACTCTTTTCTCTGGTTTTTTAAGACTTGTAGAGGGTAATGTAGTGTACAAATGAATTTCATTAATAGTAACTTTTCAGAAATAAGAAATGTTATCTTCCTTCCACAAAGCAATAATCACACTGATATCAGCTGGGGAAATAGTTTTTCAATATACATGTATTGCAACAATAATAGTTTTTAGAAATAAGAGGAATTTATATACAATAACTTTTTTGTTGCAAATTTAAACCATAATTAAGTCATTGTACATTTACAATGCATGGCTTAAAATAAAGCAATATCATAAGCACCAATTAAAATGAAACTAATCAAATCATGCATAAAATAGATGTTAAAAACGTCAGTTTCATGGATTAATTATTCACTTAGTTTTGTATAGTTGTCAGTGTTCTTCATACAAATCAAATATGTGCTTGGTTTGTATTATTTTCCATAGAGCATAACAGTTTTGGTGTGCTATATTTCTTCCTAAAAATGGTTGTAATAAAGAAATTTTTAAAAAAAGCTTCTGTGGTCTTGTTATCGTTAAGAAATGTATATTTTTTCCTTGATGTAAATATTATGAACAGTTAAGTTGCAATTATTTGGAATTCCATTTTTACTCCATTCTTTCATTAGAATTTGCACTTCAATTCTACATAGCATTGAAAGACATCCATTCTATAGAATGTTGTAAGGAAATGTGATTCTTTTTGTACATATGCAATTATTAATCATGTATTTCAAGGATCAAATAAATTCTTATTCATATTTTTTCCCTACTTTATTCTCTTTTAATTTTGTCTCATTTTACACTTAAAAATTAAACTGTATACTATATTTATATTTAACATTTTAAAGATTTGTATAACTCCTATTATTGATCTATGTATAACAATCATACAAACTTATTTTAATACTAAAATTTACTGGCATTTCATATACACCTATTTCTTTCACAAGGAGCCAAATGACGAGTATTTAAAAACTATATATTTTAAGATGTATAGCTCACAACCCCCCTTTAGTTTTATTTATTTATAAGTGTATGAATAAAAAAAATCTCTAAATAACAATTCCATTTTCTTGATTAGTTAAATTGAAAAAAGCATCTTAAATTTAGAAATAATATATAAAGCTTATTTGCATCTTTTTGTAAATTATGGGGGGACTTTCTATACATATTTTTTGCATTTAAAATAAATGTTTGATTTCTTTTACAGTACTTTATTTGACACTATTTTTGTACACTTACACTCAGATGTGAAGTAGCAGACATTTTGATATATATGTTGTGTTTTTCGAGTGAACATCAAGACATTCTATTTGAACTGTCTTTATTCTATGAAATCACTTTGGAATCTGATTTGTAAGAGAGAGAGATGGACACGCATGTTAAAAATCAAGAGTCTGCGGTTACACAAAAGCCAGATGTCTTTTCAAGTACATGTCTTATTGAAGAAGTATACTTGATAATTTAAGCATGACATATTAGGAAATAAAAATTAATGGTCGGAGTGGTAAATTTAATACTTGAAGATGTAACGGGAAAATAAAAGTTTGAAGTGGCTAGGGATTTAATTTAATTATCCTTACATATATATATATATATATTAGATGATTGTACCCTAACTTGTAATATTCGAACAAAATGCTATCCATTGCAACAATCTCTGAAAATAGCAAATTCTTAGTTTTACTTTAAAAAAACCCAAGATAGTGAATTTTATTATCACGCATTTCTTTGTGGCAACTGATCTACTTTATCACTGTTATGTAAAATGTTTTTAATGAGTTGGATATAACTTAATTCAAACCTGAAATATAACTAACTGGTATTCAATGAACAATAATAGTGGGTTTGGCATGCAATCATTTATGCAAATATGTAATTCATGTCAGTATATCGAAAGGTATGTTGTAGTGGATAAGCTAAATTACATATGTCTCAGAAAAAAGAAGGGGTGAATGATGAAAAATATATTTTAATAAAAGTGATAAATTCACAAGCGCAGAGTTATATTTCCAAGAATTTTTAACAGTAGTTCAAAATGGGTCATTTGACCTGTTGTGGTAGGTTTAGAGTTAAAATACAGATTTTGCAATATTTAAACGGTTAATTTGGGTCCTTCTCTAACAGGCATCAAAAGTCTTAAAAAGAAATAATTTGAAATACAGACAACTCTACCATTCTTTGGGAAAAGTTTCTAATAGATATATTTCAACACATTTTTTATAAGTAGCCTTTTACATGCCAATGTTTCAAAAGTAAAATATCATTTTAATCATGCTGCTCCGTAAAATTTACTATGCATAAAGAAAATATTTATTTTAGCAAAAGTAATCCATAAGTTTCACAATGAAAAAAATATCTAACTCTGCTTTTTAAAATTTATCATTGAAGAAAATTTAAAAATTCCTATAAATTTTATTTTAACTATTATTCATTCATGGAGATGTTATATTGGAAAACGACAAATCTCCCCCTTGATCTCTGCATGTTTTTTCAGTCAGTTTAGATAACACTAATCAGATGTCTCAAACAAAACTATTTCAGACTATAGACAAAACACTAGAACTTCCAGTAGCCTGACATTGAGACCCAATTTTCTGCCTGGGAATCAATCCTCTGTAAACATTAATAAATGCTGCCTTCGAACACTGGTTCTGATGCTTCGAGCACCTACAAATAACTTCCTTATTTCTTAACAAGCAACGCAACTGATGCTTTACCATTCCCTATTTATAGTAGCTCATATAGAGTGCTATGTGAAGTTGTAGTTGATATAATTCGGTCACCTAAGTGTATATAAATTTTTTTATAAGGTATCTTCTCCCCCTTTTGTTTAAACTCAAATTAAATCAATTAATTTGTGTAACCTTTCAGTAATAGTGTGGCATTTGAAAGATTAAGGTTCCTGTCCACACTAATTGAAACTACAAAATATACCAGTTTAATGGAAAGCATGTTTTTAAAGAAATGGTAAAGTATTCATACCATACTTTCAAAAAGAACACACTTATTTTCTTGATAAATGCATTTTGATAGTTGTCTTAAAGGAAGTTTAGGGAAAGATTCTAGTTTTCCCATGTACTGCAAGCAAAAATGCTTCTCCCCCAGTTTAGTTTCAAACAATCTAATTTTGTTTAAAATATAAGTGCAAGAGAAATTTCATCACAGATTACAAGTGGTATCCCTCATTGTATTAGGTCCCATCTTAAAATCCAAGTTTTTTTCTCTTAACAGATCTAGCATTACCGATTGTTCCGTGAATCCATCCATTAGTCTAATTTTTAAAAGCCTTAAATTTTTTAAATGTTGGCATTACTAAGTGCATTTTACAAGACGAAAATTATCTCCAAGACGAAAAAGAGCAAAAATAGTTTTCCTTAAAGCCAATACTATAAAATGTTTTAGAAAGTAATTTATTTTCTCAGATCATTAAAGAAAATTTTCAAACATATTGGATATGGTAGATAGGCATATTTTTCTATGGCAAGATAACCAAAACTTATCAAAAAGTAGCAATGAATAAATCATTTCTAATATTTTAGAGCTTTAACTCTTTCTCAAGGGGGGGAGGGACTAAAAATAAAACTATTACACTAAATTTTATATGGGTCTTCAAAAAATTATACATTAATATTGTTTACTTCATCTTGTATTGTATGGTTAAAAATGAAACAATTATCCTTTCTTCTAGTAGAACTTTCTCCATGTTTCCGAGCCATGCATCTATTGTATAAAAAAGTTGTGCTATACCAACACTGAACCTTTAAAAAAATTAGTGAGCAACAGCAACACCCATGTCTAAAGTAATTTAAAAATTGCATGGCAAGGATTAGTCACCATTTTCTGTCTTCAATGTAGTTTTTGAGTAAACTTCAGTTTCACTTGAAAACATTCTAAACAATGCAGGACACTTTTTGAAACAGAACTCTCAACTATTTTGCTTATTCCGTAATGTTACATATAGAGTATCCCTCAGTTTATTACAGTAAGTAAAACGTGCCCACTAATCTGATACATTTTAACTATTCAGTAATGAACACACTAAAAGTTGCCAACAATTCATAATAGGTCTTATCCTTTATGCATATTATATTAAAGATAAAGTTAAGTAAAATTTAACAGTATAAGTAGCCTTGCTCAATTTCATTGTATCACGAAATTATTACTTTCAAAAATCCCAACATTTTTGTAGCATATTTGTTGCATATAATAAGAAGGGACTTTAATGAACAAGCTGACCAGCTCTCAAATGGAAGAGTATAGCAGGTTAAAGTACAGAAATTGTAATATGAAGACTTTCTACAGCAAAAATGTAAATTTTAACTAAAAGTCAATTTATATAAAAATGTTTTCTTAAATTAACATTTAATTATATCTATGTCCACTACTCGAATTCGACATTATTCAAGCCTGGAAGTTAGTTTACAGGTTAGTATTTTATCCGCTACTGAAAAATACAATTTTTTTGTACTTTCAAATAAAAATTTAAAAATGCCCAAATAAAATCTTTAAAATGGAAAGGGGTTCCTATATTCATCATACAACTACATGTCTTTGGTGTTCAATTAGAATCTTTATGAATCAATGTAATTTCTTTTTTAAAGAAATGAACCAAAACAATTGTAAACTGCAGTTTTTAAATTGCTACATAAATTTATATGATCAACTATATTAAAATTTTATTATTCTATCATTTAGACAACATTAACATATACTTCAAACAACTGAAGCACAATAAGCTTTATTTTTGGCAAAGAAAGCTTCCTATTAATTTAAGAAATTTTCGTTTTTACATAAAATGAAATCATTGGCAGTGTTTGAATAGTTAACAACATATTTGTGCAAGAGTTGCTACTGATAGTTGCAAGTGAAACTTGATAAAAATATAAATTTTCAGTTTACAAAATCCAATATTCTTATGGCAAAAAAGTATAACAAAATCCTTTTCACAAAATTAAAATTCCACAAATTCTGTACATTTTTAACTGCTTTTTTAATGTTCACACACACATGCACACACATATATATAAAAATTAAAATTTTAGCACACTTTTAAAATTTTTCTGGAACAGCAACTATTGCATAGCTCTAACATCTATTTCAACAAATATTTCTTATAACATTTTGTAAAAGTATTTTCTATATTTTTTTATACTTAAACAACCACCTCCAACAACAAACAGCTATTTTTTATGATATAACACTTCAAAAGAGTACCAACTATAGCTTCTCTCTCTGCACCTCTTTTCATAGGCACAGTTGTTTTGAACTTTTCATCACTAAAACTGTGAAGCAACATAAAACAAAGTAATTTTTTTAAAAAAGGAAGAAAAACAATAATTCTTTAAAAGGAACAATGAAAACAAAATTATACAAATTAATATATATATTCAATTAATGAGTATGAAGTTAGCATGCAGTGCCAGATTATGGTGCAAAACCAGAACTAAGTACTGTTGCAACAACTTTTATTTCATATAAATATTACAGCTTGTATAGTTTAATATTGTAGCAACACAACAGATACATCAAAAGATAGTTTAGAAGATGTTGGCATATTACATATTCTCTTATTTTTATGAAGGAACACACAAAAGTCATGCAGTCAACAAGTTTTAAAAAATAATTCATATATTTGAGAGAAGTATTCTTTATACTTAACTATACACTATAAGAACACTTCTGATACACATGCTGTTATGAAAAAATACCAAACATGTTACAAGTCAATTCAAACACCTAATTTTGGACAGGATATTAATTTTTATAATTACTTTATGTATACTGTATAATTAAGGTAATATTTGATTGCAATCTACACTGTACACATCTTGCTCAACACGCAATAAATCTGTTTAATTTATAAAAACATTATAGCTGCTGAATATACTTTTTTCTAAAAATTTTTTTACGAACCTTTCACATTTTATTATCACACAAAAAAGTTTTTTATTCCTACATTAATTATAAATGCTAATTTATAAAATTTTCTCAAAAAAAAATTAAATTTTAATATTGCATTTTCAATATGAAAATATGGGAAAGCTCAATAGAATTTAGAATGATATAAAGTTTTTACATTAAAGAAAAAAATCAAAGATAATTTGGGGTTTATATACAGAAAAATGTTGAATTCAAAACTGTGATACAATAAATTACTTTAAAAGAAACACTCTAGTTCATTTCCTTTAATAATAAAAATTAACACAGAAAAGAGAAATTAAAGATTTTGATTCCGGTTTTGTAACGGTTTGATTTTTGAATCTTAATTTCAGCAATCTGTGTTATGTTTATCAATATACAAAGTATTCAATACATGGCAGTTGAAAAACTTGTTTAATATTTTATAAGAAAGCATTTCCCTGAACTTCAAATACCAGTTGAGTTTTTTCAGACATAATATGAACTCTGTGCATATGTGGTTTATAAAAGATAAAATTTTTCCTAAATATGTCATTTCCTGAAAATCAGATTTAAAAAACAAATGTATACAATCATCTTACATAGATAATCAGCTAATTCAGATTAAATCTAACAATAATACTGAAAATAAATTCAATACTTTTCACGTGAAATGGATATAAAAGCTTATTAACCAACAGACTAAAAGTAAACAGCTTTAAATTACTTTATTATCAACTATCAGCTACACACGCCAACCTTTAATTTTCTTAACTTAAATAAATTTTCTATAAATATATATGATATAAAGATTTTAGATAAAAAATAAACCTATTTTATTTTGACTTGATATTGAAAACATATTAAGGCACAACAAACAAGCTTAGATTATTTATATAAATAGGTAAGCCTAATTATGTACATGTTTCAGGAATATTAGAGAAAAATTTCCTGATTTTATACTTGTACGGAATCTTAAAAAACTAATAAAAAAATAACATTTAATACTACTTCAGCATGCACATGTATGCAAGTTCAATATTTTAATAAAAGTCTCTACATAAATTTTTTCAAAGCAATAAAATTCCAAGCATTTAAAGAAATTTTGCTAGTTAATAAATTCGAAAATATACCGATATTAAAACTATTAAATAAACTATTTTAATATCTAATTAATCTTTTCAAATAAAAATCAATAGGTAATACTGAAATATCTCATAACTTAATCAACTTTAGGTACATTTAACTGCACTCATGATCAGGCACTGGATCAATGGATTTAGAAACTATATAAATATATATATATTACAGATGACTCAAGCTATCCGAGTCTTGGAAAGATTTTTGCTTTACTGGGGAAAAGTCTATTTGTGCATAAGTTAGGGGAGCTTCTTTGGTTTCGCCTTCGACTGACTTGCGCAGCTTTGTGCCTGTACCTTTGATATCATCTTCTGAACTTGGAGGCAATTCAAGGGATGCATAGTTCAATCTGATTTCACCACAGACAGAGTTTGGACGTGAATTTGGAGCAGATAAGACAACTCCCTTATTGCTTGGCTGTGACAGACGTCTCACGACATTTTCCATAAGAGGAGCACCAGAAAGAGCATTCGGCATGGCACCATAATAAGGAGAGGGTGGAGGTGTCTTAGGCAAAACACCAGCAGAGGAAACACTTTGCGACTGAGGAGATGGCGATTTTGAAGTAGGAGAAGATGGCAGGGATGATTCTTTCACTTGTTGCAAAGGAGGTAAACAATGACCTTTTTTATTGACAAGTTGATTCTGTAGTAATTCCTCACTGTCTTTCTCTTTCAAATCTTGAGAATTACTAATTCCACCTTCAGATGGAATTTGACTACTAACTGAATTTTGGTTGTAATTCATACACATATAATCAGATGATTTTGATTCTGGTTTTGACAGATTGTTAAGTTGACAATTGTTATCAACTATTCCCTTGTTTTGATCCAAAGATTTAGAGTTTTTTATATCAATATGCAACAAAGTTGAAGGAGAGATACTTGCAAGTGAACTGGGACTTCGAGATCGTTGATGTCGAAGAACAGATCCAGATGAAGGCTTTAATAAACTGTTACTCTTATTATTATTCATCTTTTGGTATGTACAAGATGGATCCAAACTCACATAATCACCAGGAGGATGTAGAGGCTCTGTAACCTTTGAAGTAGAAGCCTGAATATTATTTGAAAACGTAGATTGTGAAGTAAATGAACCAGATGATCTTGAGAAGCCTTTTGTATTGTCCGACACTGGAGACATAGACAAATAATCACTTGTCGATTGAGAATCATCCCTACTAGAATTACAACTATGTCCAGTGGAATGGGACTTGGCTTTGTCACGATCATGCAATAGCTTCATAGCATTATTTGGGGAGGATGAATAACTACCAGATCGACTACGACCAACAGGTTCAATGGTGAAGTTTGAATCAAGAAGATCAATTCCACTTGATGTATATTTTGCTCTATTATAGTCAATCTCCATCAAGTCTTCTCCAACTTCTCCTCGACTAGTGGAAGATCGAATTCTAGGAGGCCTATTATTTAAAAGGGGTGCACTAGAAGACTTGGAACCTGTTCTTGGATCAATCCTCATAAGGTTGCTGAGTTCACGCTCTAAAGGGCTCCCTTTTTTTTGGCCCGATGCTTGACTACCAACAGAATAAGCTCGAATTCGTGAGCCATCTACTTGAACGGGCAGGTGCGATTTTTTTGGCTGAAATAAAAGAAAAATACCAATAAATATGTGCTGATAATGGAATACAGCTTTTTGTTGATTAATGGATCTTGCATAACAATTTTAATTGTAATAAAATTTAAAGAATAAAGACTTTGAATTGTTAAAATTTTTAATGTTATCGTAATGGACTATCGATAGAAGATGTTCCAAATTTTAAAAAACAAATCAAGCAATGCAAGGAAAAAGCTCTAGAATTCTCCATTCTACAGCTTAACATGTGCAGTTTCTATAATGCATTACAGCAAAATTTAAATTTTAAATTCACAATACTTAATTATACAATTACAATTTCATATTATCTATATAATTTTGAGGAGAAAAATTTAGAAGGATTAGAATTAAAAGAAGGATTTATGTTTAAGCACACATTTTTAAATATGGCAAAATAGACAACAAATGTGAACTTATTTAAATAGATATTAAGATATCCAAAAGATTTCTTTTGAATAAACACATAATGGATAATTTAGCATTTTGAAAGAGTTTAACAAATCTCCTACAGAATAAAAAGTTCATACAATAAAATGATTTAAATTTAATATAAGTTAATTAGTAAACAAGGACGCATTTTGAACCAAAATATATAAATTGAATGCATATGCTTGTGTCTACTTTTACAATTATTTCTCAAATTAAATGTTCTAAAAAATATTATTAATCCAATGGCCATGCTTGGCTTCTTGACGTCGAGGCTCCCAGTACAGACTGACGATGTCGTTAGTCTGGTATTTATCAAGTCCAATGCAGAAAAAACTTTAAAAAATGCTAAACTAACCACTTTAATAAAATTATATGTTTCAAAATTAACAAATACATTAATGCATTTGTTAATTTTGAGACATACAATTTAAAAACACTAATCACTTAAACTTTGATTGCAAATTCCAATGGAAATGCAAATCCATAAATTTAGCTATTTTATAAAAATGTATTATAACTCAAGAACATATAAAAAGAAAGAAATATTCTCTTGATTCCAATTTTAAAGTTTTATAATTCAAAATATACTTATTTTTAGTTTAAAAAAATTCGGAATTAATATATGTATAATGATGATTCAAAAAATACAATTCCTTTATATTTAACATGTCAAAACTATTCATATATTTATATTTGAGCAAAAGTGGCCAAATATTATATATATATATATATATAACATATATATGAATTGAACATGTAGATAATGGATTGAAATAAAAGAATGAAATTGAATAACACTTATACATGGAGAAGCACAAAAATGGACATCATTGAAACAAGGGTAAATATTGCTAAGCTAAATTTGGTATAATTATAAGTTTCATCTTTTATTTTTAACCAGTATCCATTGATACCTACCAGTATAATGTATTTATATAATTAAATTTCTTTGCAAAATAAATATTTTTTTAAACCAGAAAAATGAATGGGAATATAATTGAAAAGCTTTCCATAGTATTCTAGACAACAAAATTTCTAAAAATTAAATTCACAATGACTGTACAAGGAATAAATTGTATTATGTTTGAAATGCGTCTTCAAAGATAGAAATATTTTGTGCAAGAATGTCAATAATGGCAGCAAAGTGTCCAGAGGAACACTCTTTATTTTCAAGATGAGGTCGATTGTGTAAAGAAAGTTTACAGCAATGATGTTTAAAAAACCAATTTTCATTTACTTACACAAAAATATTGAAAGTCTAGTCTAAAAGCAGAAATAAAAAATACCAATTTAGAAAATTTATAATCAATATTCAAGAACTTCATAGAAGTCCTTTTTATAATATATATTTCAATTAAATCCATAAAATATTTATTTTACTACATGAATTGACACATTTAAAGTGCCTACAGATCATTTAAAAGTTAAAGAAATATCACTACATAGTTTTTCTCACCAATACATGAAGAGTGCTCTTAAAAGTATCTTATATATTGATACGTATCGTAAGGAAGTAAGTTTAAAACACATATAGAATGTATAAGTTTCTAAAAATAAATGCTACAAAATTGAAAATGAATATTAGCTGCACAAATTTAAATATTTAACCTTTTAATAATTATTTTGATGGACTGTTTTAAGAGTTGGATATTGGCATTTTCCAGTAAGACATAATGAACGAATACAACTATGACATTAAAAATCCTTGGTGTCTCATAAATACTTGAGTAACTATGGCTTGAATCTCAAAATTAAGGAAATAGAATCATTTCACCCTAATGATTTGAATAGGACAGAAGTTAGTTATTACACACTACAAATATTAACTTAAACAAAGGTATTTTGGAATTTAAGTAGCAGGTAAATCAAAATGTATTGCATCTAAAACAAAGACACATGATATATCATCTCGGGTGTCGCTACAAACATCGATTGGCATTTTTTATTGCAACAATATGATCAATGATGATGTTTCCACACACTCGTACAACACTAATTGTATTTTGTATGTTTGATAAGAGGGGAAAAATCCACCAAACATAAAATTGAATAATTTTAATGATTTCTTGCTTTTTCAGTATCATAAGCTGTCATAAATAAACATTTTATATGATCAGCATTTAAAAAAAAATATTTTTAAAAAGATAAAATTATGACTTGGTTTATGAAAATGTGTACCAAGATAAGAACAATAAAAAACTTAAAGGCTTGATGTCATTCTTTATTGGGAACAGGTCCCACCATACATTCAAAATTTACTGGGAGGTAAATGTAACTTTCCTGAATTAAGACAAAATGAATGTCAAAATATAAAAAAAATACATTTCACTTAATATGTATCTCAAATGCTTATAGTGAACCACACTTGAATGGATTTCCTGTGCAGAATACTTTTCACATTCCAACAAAACCAGACATGCAGCATTAATAGATGGGAAACTGGATGACCCCCCCCCCCATTGGCACATAAATTTTAGGAAAAAGGCCACAACTTGATCTTGAAACCAGAACTTCAGAGACCTCAACCAGTTTAGATCTCTTGTGACTATGGATGATAATTCCATTCACGGGGGGTGGGGTGGGGGAATCCAGAGAACAATAGCTGGAGTTTCAATTTTAAATTAATAAAGATACTGCACTGCATGGTTTTTGATGCAAGGCATAGCTTAATTTCATGATTGTAATCTCAAAGTCAAAAGGCAGATATATCAGGTACTCTTGATAATAGTCATGGTCAGAATCATGAACATTATTATAACTGTCCTAAGAGATTTTAATAATTGTAGCTAACACTGAAACTTTACCCCATTAACTTTTATTGCCAATTGTAAATGTACAAAATACCGACATTTTTCTTAAATTTAATTTTGTTTTAAATATTACAGTTCTAAATAAATTAGGGATAAGAAGTGATTCATTAATACAACTTGGCCATCCAGAAGAGGCTGAATAACTACTCAACAAAATTATATGCTCACTAATGAGTGAAAATCTTTATAAGCAAGTTAAAATCAAGTCTAATATATTTTTTTGTATGTAAAAACACTGAATTTTTATTTTTACTGAAATGATATATTTTGCAACAATATGCTTTATCAATTATTTTTTTTAAAACTATTATTTACCATTCACAATTATATATATTTTTAAAGATGCTAGCAAATTATAAAATGTCAGCATTAGCTTTATTTCTATAAAATCTAAAAATTTGAAATGACGATATTTTAGAAGAAACCTATTTTATAGTGATTTGAATGCTTTTCTGAAAATTCAAGTATAATCAAGAGAAACAGAAAATTTAACAAAATACCATTTATTATAAGAAATTCCAGAGTGGTTAATTACATTTTTCGTTTAAATTAGTTGTATGCTAAATAATGTCCACAAACAAACACTGATTAATACAAAGTGTTCTATTTAAATGGCAAAGTCTATAAATTTACTGACACAAATTAATACTTATATTTTGTTTCCGAGTACTACTAATCAAGAAAATTTGTTTTTACTCTCAGTAGGATTTTTTTAAATAACATATCTAAAATTCTTAAAATATATTTCCAAAATTTCTTGGACATACATAACTGCTTTTAAACTGGCATTAAACTGAACAGACTAGAAACTACACTGAATGCAAGAATAGGCAAATTGCAAAATTTAATGTTTACGCAATTCTTCTCTTTGAATTTGTAATAAAACAGTATAATATAATAAAATGGAGAAAAAAAATATTCAACATTTCGAATCATAATTGAATATTTCACTGCCTATTTATTTCAATGAATGTTAAAACACACCCCCAAGTGAAGTTATTTGTTAAGACACAAAAAATCATGCAAAAATGAAACTTTAGATAACTAATTTAATAATTTTACAAAAAAACCACAGACAATCAAAATTTTATTTAAATCCACAAACTTTGAGCAAAGGGAAACAAAAACAATTATCAGAATATTCAAAGCTATCATCACAAACCTGGGGACGGCTTCCCATTGAATAAGCACGAACTGGACGAATGTACGAATCGCACGAAGTATCATCCGTATCAGCTAGAAATGATTTCACCTGCAAGTAATCGAAGGGGAAAAAAAACCATTATAGAATTTTTTAAAAGTTCAAAATTTATATTATAAATACTATATTTTACATTTGAGTCTAGATTAGAAAAAAACCACAGTTTACAAACGTTAAATATTTGAGTATTTTAGGTTTACAACATAAAAAGAAATTACATTTAGAAATACAAATTACAAAATTACTTTATCAAGAGGGAAATCTTCAAGGTTTGTGCTACTTTGAGTAGATATAGAGGTCTCCGATAGTTTTGAACTACTATCTTTTCTTGATGACAAACTAGAATTATGATTGATAATCACTGAAAAAAAATGATATACATATTAATAAGAAACAGAGTTGCATAATTTTTGTAACACTATTGCCAATTATAAAAAAGACTGAAAAATCCAATTAATAAAATTATGAAACAATTTATATATACAATTTCAAATATATTAAATTATACATTTTTTTTTATGCACCAATTTTAAAGTCTAATACATGGCACTGTACAGTTCATTCCAGAATAGGGAGAAGGGCAAGGAGAGAGAAAGATACAAGGAAATACTCAAAAGCTTACATTAAATAAATTTTATAGAAACAATACATACAACTCTAATTTTATGAAATAAAATATAGTGGGATAACAAATGCAAAAACATTTTTACTGAAGTATTTTTAAAAATACAGACAATTCTCTATTTTTTACAGCTTCTAATTCATTTAGAAAAACAGTTGTACTTAATGCTTCCATTTTATTAAGTACATATAATTTAGAATCCCTTCCCACAACTTGTGTAATTCATAAAATAACTTGCACAATATAAAAAAATAGTTCGTTTCGAGTAATTTACAAAATCTTATTAAGATATGAAAATAATTTTGTGCAATAGAATGTAATATTTAGAAACATTTGGTGGCATCCCTTTTCTTTGGATTTAAGATAACAAATTACTCCCCGTTATAACATTAGGTCTACCAAAAAGTTTTGTTCGGTTCAATTACACTCAGTTTCAACAAGTATGCACATATTCATTTGATGCATGTTTAGCCCTCTTTTTTTATCACTGAATGTATACATACTGACCGAGCCAATGCACTAAAACGTAGATAATTCATGTTAGTATTAAGCGAGATGCGATCGTTTACCCATAGCTGTTGATAAAGTTCATTTACGCCACTGTATTTTGTACGAATTCCAACAAGGAAGAAATGCTACGGAAGAGTGTAGAAATTTATTGAAAGTGTTTGGTAGTGGTACAGTTTCTAATAGAACATGCATAAGATAGTTCAAAAAATTTTAAGTAGGTGATTTCGACCTTTCCAATTAGCCACGCCCTGGGCAAGCAGCTTTAATCGATGACTATACTGTCAAGATCATGTTGGAGCAAAATCCAATTTTGACAACATTGGAGATTGCAGATGGGCTTGATTCAGCTCAACAAACCATTTCAGATCATATTTGGAAACTAGGGTTTGTGTGGAAGTATTCGAGATGGGTGCCACATAAGTTAAGCGAAAAGAATTTGAATGAATGAATCATCATATGCACATCTCTGCTTACACACAACAAAATCTAACTCTTCTTGGAAAGGATCATAACTGGAGAGGGAAAATGGATTACCTATGAAAACATAAGGAAAAGAGCATATTGTGAGCCAATAAAACCAGCCCCCGCCATCTCTAAGCCTGAACAAGAGAATGCTGTGTATATGTGTGGTGGGATATTCTAGGACCAATATATTTTGAGCTGTTGAAACCAAACGAAAGGCTAAATTCAGAGAGGTACTGTCAGCAATTGGATAAATTAAGAACAGCATGCCAAGAAAAGAGGCCAACAATGTTCAATAGGAAGGGCATCATACTGCTTCATGACAATGCCAGGCCACATGCTGCTTTGGAGACTCGTCAGAAAGTCGCAGAGCTAGGCTGGGAAATTCTGTACCATCCACCATACTCCCCGGACCTATCACCTTCCGATTATCAGTTGTTTCTGTCCTTAAAAAATTTTTTGTAGGGCAAAAAATTCAAGATATTAGACATTTTTTAAAAATAGGATATACAAATTGCCATCACGCTGGCAAAAAGTCATAAATAATGATGACAGTTATATTATTCAATAAAGTTTATTTAAGGTATGAAAAATTTATTCTTTTTTCCCCTTCTAAACATGGACAGAACTTTCCCAAACACCTAATAATTTACATAAGATTTAAATCTTAAGTATTTTGTTAAAAGTTGTCTAGACTATATAGATATAATGCAGAAAAATAATTAAAGACATTTTCTTTATTCATAACAATAAACAATTCTCATCACATCTCTAATTTCGATTTATTTACCCTTCAAAATAAACAAAATTGCAGCAAACACAATGAGAACTTTAAAATAATAAGAGGGGGTATAATAATCAACATCAGTATTGCTTAACTTATTTCTCATGAAAAATATTTTTTAAAAAAACATTTGATTTTGATTTGAATGGAATGATAAAATAATACTGACTAAATATTTTATACACACAATATTACTTTAAAATGACCAATACCAGGAAATGCTTTTGGCAATGACGATGACAAAGGTGCCATGTCCAGATATCCCTCCTGTCCAGTTGAGGAAAGCGAAGAAGAATAATGATCCCGAATCGGAGCCATGTGTATGTAACCATCTTTAGTTTGATTAGAATCATTAGAAGTATCAAGCGAGAGAGAAGACTTACTGCCCTGTACATCTAAAGTAGCACCAACAGGACTCATGTTTATATAGCCTTCTGAAAAATTACATTACTTTTTCATTAAATATGAAACAATAAAAAGCACAATTGTTAAATCTTTCAGATTTAGCACATTTAATTGTAATAAATATAAAAATCAGACAAAAGGAGGGAGGGGTTTAATATGTTTTAAAAATAATCTTAGATGTGGATTTTAACACTTAAAATTTTTAGAGTTAGTTTTTTTTTTAAAAAAAAATTTGGTGGTAGAAAGCTTAAGCATTATTTTGATACCATTATAACAATTATACAAGACCAATCATTAAACATTTCAGCATTCAGTTAAATCTGAAAATTTTCAACTGTGCATTGCCAGATCACTTATAAGTCTTCAACAGAAGTTTTTACAGTTTTGCTCACTCTCTCTCTATTTAAGACTTCCACCTCTTGCTTAAGTTTGCATAATTTTTCCCAAAGAAGATTGAAATTTAGAATGGCATATTTTAAAGTAATAATTATACTAAATTAATAAGAAAAACCTTTCAATTCAACCTTTTTTAACCAATTTCTCTCTATGTTAACAAATAATTTTAAAGCTTTAAATAGAATAAGAAAACTTCTGTATAAAATTAAAATAAAAAAGTTAAAAAAAAATCAAACCATTCAGCGCAAATACAAACAATAGCTATAAAAAATACATCAATTGCTTATTTAAAATTTAAATACACATTTTAGAAAACAATCCTCCATACAGTAAATGCCTGCACATGTAGAAATCTAAGGCAATGAATGAAGCAGCTGATGAATTAGCTAAAGAGTCATGAGACTTAAACAACTCCAAAAGCCATGCTACACTCAACAACGCAAATGTCATTGCCTGATATCAACTTAAAGAGAAAACCATTAAGGTGAATCAACAAATTTGCGAGATTGATTCCAACAGAGAAATCACAAAGACAATTACACGATTGAGAAGAGGTGGCATGAAAATTAATGTAGACAATACAAGGACATATGAAAAGTGTAGAAATTGTCCTGATAAAGAACTCTCTCCAAGCCATATTTTCACTTGTCCAGCAATATGAGCATCTCTCCAGAACATCGAAGAATACCCATTTGATGGCGATCTCTCCTCTGAGAATATAGTGAAGTTGGCTAAAGCAGTTATTAGCAGTCATGGATCCATTTGACTTCCTGGACACGACACCAACCAGAAAACAATGCTCAAAATACTACAAAAATCACCAAGGATTTTTACAATTACATACTTTACTGAAAAAATGGAATAAAAATTAATACAGTTCCAAGTTTCTCCTTTAAGATAGATTTTTTATGTACATTTTTTTATGCATCACACAACTATTCATTATACTGCCTTTTTGGCTTCTATAGATTGATACCATGAGCTCAGTGTATAACTATCAAGATTTTAAGAATATTATCACAAATAAAAGTTTAAAAATACAAATGATTTTAATTTATATGAATAAAATGAAGTGCCACAGAAACCGATTTATTCAGTAATAATCAGCAAAGCCAAATACCAAACTACATTCTGTTACCTTTGCACTTTCATCGACAAAGTTTAGTTTAGTTGATGAGTTAAGATATATTTCAGGTATATTTCTGAAAGGATAATTTTAAAAATTGCAATTTAGGTTTACTATGAAGAAAATGAGTTTTCAATTACTCTCACAAAAAAATGATAGAAGAATATAGTAGACAAAATAAAAAAGCATTAAAGAGTAAAGCAACAAAAATTATAGAACTATTTAAAAAAAATGCAGATGTCTTTGTGTTGCTGAAATTTTAAAATCAATCTTCTTATTTTTACACAATAAGTACAAAATTTATAATACAAAAGTAACAAAAATAATATTCAAACTTTTTTTAATCTTAAGTGAAAATATTATCAAAAGATTCAATCAATACTTTTTGGAATGTTTAATACATACAATAACAGATTAGTAGAAACAACAAATCATAATTTATAAACAATTTAATACCTGTAGGAGATTTCATTTCCATATAGTCATTATCCTGAGCAATTGGAGGCAAGGAACTTGAATTCATGGAATCTGTCGAGTTTAAGTGCAAGTAGACACTGGGACCAGTAGGTGCTGAACAGGACATTGGTGCCATATGCAAATAACTCTCAGTATCGCTTCCTAGGGAAAAAACAACATATTGCCCCAAATGAATATATTTTTAAGTTACAGATATTTAATTATACAAATTCTTAAAACCATATGTTATACTTGTAAATCTTTACAAAAACTAATTTAAAAGAAGAGATACTGTATAAATCCAATAAAATATTCTTGTACATTTCAAAGGATCTAAATCGCAATATTCGAGATCTGGTCAAAATTCTTAGGATATTATCAAGAACTGCTAATAAATAACTGCTATATAAAGTATTCCCTAATTCTTTATTTTTTTACCAATGCAAATTAAAGGACCAGGAATCTTAGCAACTTACCAATTTGGAGTAAAATCCTTATGGATTGAAGTAATAGAGAATTAAAACTTTTTAATAACAAATTCCAACACAAAGGTCACTTGTAAAAAATCTCATTTAATATAAATTTTTCAAAAATTTCTTAGCTTAGCAGATCTCTACTCCATGAAAGGAACATGTCTACCAAATTTCAAGTCTGTAGGTTGATTAGTTCCGGAGATATCGTGATTAGTCAATTAGCGAGTGAGTCACTTTTCTCCTTTATATATAGATTTCAACTTGCACATCATTCCACTAAGATGTCAAAAAGGTATTCATAAGCAAATAAACTAAAAATACATATGCTTAGAAAGGTGGACTTTTACTAATTCTTATATATTTGGATAATCCAAAAGATTTTCCATCTGCTTCTATGTTAGTAATAAAATTTTAGTTGAAATTCTACAAAACAATTTTGCTATTTGTTACTTTGTCTATTTTAAATACAAAAGTTTTCCCAAAACACTTATTGAAAAATGAATCAATGAAAGCTTGAAAATTTATTCTAGGAGGTACAGGTGCAAGATTAAATTATTTCCACATAGAAAAAAATAAAGTATAACATCTCTAAAAACCTATATGGCAGTCAATAAAACAGGCTATAGGTACAATTTACCAAGTGACCTTCGTATGGTAAGCTGAACTTACCTTCCTCCATGTGAATACAGTGTCCAGGCAGATTTCTTCTAAAAAGGTATTCATAGCTACTTTATAAAATATACAATAAAGTATCCTTTTCATTAACAATTCAATATTGTCAATCTATAAAACACCAGACATTAAACTTCATGCAAAATATGTAAACGAATAAAATGTATGTGAACATATGTTTAAATTCAAAATGAAGTTTTCTTACCTGAGATCTCATGCAATCATATACATGTATATAAATACCAGAAAAAAATTGGCTTAAAGTTAAGTTTTCAAGTGAAATAAGAAAGGAACTTAATGCATGGAAAACACATTTTTTCTGTACTAGTGAATTGCAAGAAGAAAAAAAAGGTATTTAACTTGACTATCCTACTACATTAATTCAAACTGTCAATATAAAAAAAGCGAATGAATTTTGACCAGATACATACAATACCTTCAAAAATTCTGAAATCTATTTTTTCGATGTAAAAAAACATATGCCAAAATTTTACTCATGACTTAATACAATATATGAATTATATATAATCACAATTATTTACACTTCAAATAATCCACATAATACAAGTATACTGAACACATAAAAGAAAAAAACTATTACTACTTTTAATAAGTATTGAATACATTTTTTGTTTGATTCACAATAGATATGATTATAAGATAATTTTCATAAATGAACTAAATTATTTAATACTTATGATCAATATAATTAATTTAAAATGTTTAAATAAGATTAATTAGATACACAATAGTTTTAAAACCTGAACATTATGAGAACTATAAAAATTATCTAGTGTCTCAAATATCCACAGTTAAAAAACCCATAACTGAATAACTAAAATCCAGTGTATAATGCACACCTATAATTTCAAACTGCATTTTTTAATTTTAAGGTATATTCACTGTATAACATGCAACCTCCCCTTTTTTTATAAAGAATCTAAGATGCAAGTTAAAATGCTATCATGCTTTAAAGCGATTTATTCAAGGTATTATCCCAGGATTTTGAAAAATAGAATATTTCTAGAAAAACAACTGTATAACATTCCTTTCAAATAAACAGTATTCCTATCTTTGTAGAAGGTTAAACTTTTTTTATGCACATCTTTTTTTTTTTTGTGAAGCAATTATTTTTATAATTGGCACCCATAAATTTCCATCTTATTTTTTGTGTTAAAAGCATGCATTATACACCAGATTTTACAGCAAGTAGGTATACATTTCAAAGCCTTTAAAGTTAATCTTTATTTAGTAACACTTGACAAACCTTCCTCACCCATTAATAACATAATAAAAATGCCAAACATTAAGGGAAAGAACCCATTGATGATTAAAAACTTACACCCCTTACGATTTAAAAACAAAGTAAAGTATACTCACCTACAGACATTGGCATATATTCATCTATCTGTTCTTCCTTAATAGGAGGTTCAGTATGAAGAGCCCCATCGGTTGGATGACTATGAATGTAACGACTGCAACAAGAAAAATATTCACTAAAACTTGAAATTTCCCACATACACCAAGCTAATGAAAACTTACAAACCTATGAGCAAAATCTGTTTGTTGGCCCGCATCAAACTCATCAATTGAAAGAGAGCTACCAGCACTGTCTGTTGAACATGTAGCCGATACTGGGCTAATTATTATTAAAAAAAAAATTAGAACCAAATTAGAAAGTGGTAACTGTAAAAACAATACTACTTTAACATTTAGTTTTAGCAAGAAATAAATCCTTTTTTATAAAATGAGGCAAAATACCTTACTTAAATTAGCCTTAAGTTGCTACAATAGAATATTATGAAGCTTTTATGAAGAGGGAGGAGAATGAAAGGGCTATGGTAGGACATTTTAGTTTGAACTCATATGTATACAAATCGGAATAACTTTCATAATGTAAAATTACTTCACAAACAGTTCTTTGTGCTAATAATTGTAAAATAAATCCATGATAAAATGGAAGGGAGAAAATATATTAAGCCATTCAATTAAAAAGCAAATAAAAGTACAAACACATACCAAATAATTAAATTTAAAACTATTCTACATAAAAATTCAAACCTAGGCAAAAAGTAAAATAAAGAATACCTTAGCGGATTAGGTAATGTAGGTGGCGAGTACGAGACAGTTCTTGAAAAACCACTATGAGGTCTAAGAGAATCTAGCATATGTCCAGGAGGAGCATAATATCCCCTATAACAAATATATACAGCAAATCTGAAAATTGGACTTAAGTACACAAAATTATTGCTAACTAAATTAAATACATAAAATAACTTCTGCTTAAAAATAATTTCAAAACCACACAATTAGAAAAGAAGTTTATATAACACTCATGCAAATAGCTTTATACAACTTAATATTACAAACAATGACAAACATATGTACAATAAACCAATTATGCAATGCTAATTTGATACAAAAGTTGAAAAATATATTTTTCAAAATTTTGATATTTCAATTAATTTTTCTTTCTGAACCCATGAAATTGATCAAAATATTCAAAAATCCAAGAGATTTTTATTAAGTGTAATAATAATATAAAAAAAGGTTGTGAAATAGTAATAAGACTAAGGACATTTCGTTCGGGGACAGGAAGAGAGGAGAATTCAAGATAAATAAATTATAAAATATTAGTGTTAATACATTGAAAATAAAATATCAGGCAAGTTAAAAAAAAAAATGACAAATGTTTTTTTTAAATTTGTTCAGCCAAATATATTAATAGCATTGGATATTGACAAATGGTCAAAAAATATGTACTTTTTAAAAAAAAGTGGGGTTAACTCTTTAAGAATCAGCCTTAGAAACCTATTTTACTTCAAAAATGAACACAACACCAATAGATGACCTTAGAAACAAAACCTCTTTTAGAGAAAATTTTTAGGCACGTGTTACTAATGTAACAACAAATAATTTTTATACAAGGCAGTCAACGTTGTGCAGCCTTTCGATGAAAGTGAGTGGGATAGAATAAACATGCACTTTTGTGGAGAAATACAAAAACTTGCAACAAACTGACACCTCAATTACTTAAGTCATATGAAATGTGACAGTGGCAACTGCAGTCCTACAGCGTGCATAGGAAAGTGGATGTTGAACAATATTCTGGCAATTTTAATGACACAGCATAGTGCCCCGTCTTTTTTTTTTACAAGATGCGATTGATGCTGAATGCTGTTACTTCTGTCCTTTAATGTGTTAATGTTAATCATTAGGTAATGTTCAATATTAGAAAACAAAAAATTCCTATAGGAAAGAAAATTTCAATTTTATTCTACTTAAAATAATATCAATATTTATCTCTGATGTTACAGCTTTATAACCACAGAAAAAAAAAGAAATTTAATTTTTTTTAAGTATAAAATCCTTTTTTTCTACTGTGAAAATTTAGCGATGTATTTTTTAAACTTATAAGTAAAGTGCCCAAAGAGAAATTATGGCCAACAGATGTCTTAATGGAACAAAATTTTTTGAAATGGAATTTAATCAAAAGAAAACAAAGGTTCCATTGTATAAAAGTCTTTTTAAGATCAATATTAACTTATGCATGTGAAACTTGGCCCATGTCTCGAATAGATCAGAACACAAGTATCTATGAAAAGATTTATTTTTAGAGGAATTCCAAGAAAATGGCATGTGGCAAAGAAGATCAAATTCAGAGCTCTATTGCTCATGTAAAGAATCTGACATCATTAACTTCATCAAGATACAACAAATTAAATGGGCAGACCACATTGTCAGAATGGACAAAGACCAAACCACCTAAAAAAAGTCTTCAATGCCTAACCAATTGGCACACAGAAAAGCCAGGCCAAATCCAAGACTGATTGATGGCCTAGAAAGAAATCTAGTTTTGAAAATTAAAAATTGGAGAACACTAGCATGAAGAAGGCTGGCTTGGAAAAGGCCAAGGCCCACCCTGGGCTGTCAAACTGCTGAGGAAGGAAGTAAAATGTATGGAAAAACTTTCAAGAAACGAGTAAAATATTCAGTACATTATTAAATACTTAAAGGAGGCTGGCTGGATGGTAAAACAAGATAGTATTCGGATATCCTGATGTTTTTAAATATCATGATGCTACAAAGTGATTTCATAGCAGTAAAATAATTACTTTGGTAACCTAAATACAATGAAATGTGTATTCATTTTAATAAGATCAGTTGTTTTTTGAACTTGATTGCTATTTGTTAAAATTAACAGAATGTTTTTTTAGAATTTTTTTTTTTAATAAAAAAATAGTCTCTTTAACCCATTAAGGACCATGATCACATTTCAGGAACACAGTATCATACAAAAGATTGCGTTTTGCTCGTTCTGAAGACCATGATCATACTGGTATGATCTGAATTTGGAATGATTATAAACTCTAAATTTTGGTATATTTTATTAAAGTAATATTTTTATATGAATTTTTAAATGAGGCTAGGCTAAACAGGAAAAATTGCCTGGTTCTGAATGGGTTAACATTTCATTGTTGCAGGAAAACTGAGATTTTGACTTTAATATTCATAGCAAATTTGTATTATTTAATTTCTGCAATGTTTTAAATAAATTTGGAGCATAAGGGAAAAAAACACCCATGATACAATGGTGCATTGCTTAAAGTTCCATTTCAAATAACAATGAATGTTCAGTTATCAAAAACAACATGGGGATACAACTGCTGAATTTAATTTAATATTTAATTATTTGGGAATTATACAAGAAATAAGCATTGTATTAGGAGATTTACAAGAAACATAGTTGAAGAAAGCAAGTTAGGTAAAATACAGATTTAAATGAGAATGACTACCCAAGATGGAAAAACAACTGCAATTCCATTTCTTACTACATAAATATCCAAGCAAAATATTAAGATTCAATTCACCTTAAACTCAATTGCTTCATGCGAGATTCAATTCTAAAATTCTATGTTCATAATATACAAAATCAGCAATTAAAAATAAGCAGTATTGTCTTTCTTAGTGAACTCTAGATTTATTTTTCCTTGGAAGATATAGAACTTTAACAGAAAGTCTGTTTTATATAGAAATGGTATAATTCTTATTTCTTAATGTTAAAATGTTTCATTAATTCCCTAAATTCGAATAATTCTTTTTTCAATGCTAAAATTTGTGTTTAGCATTATTTTGTTATCTACAAACAACTATTGATGCATACTGCCAAGAAGCACACTGTTCTGCACTTCAACCAAAAGAAAATACTGTTACCTATTATTAATTTCTTGACCCTCACTAATAGTTCTAGGTCTTGAAGGCATGCTATCGCAGCGATCTCTAATACTTCCATAAGATATTGCCTGAGGACTAACAACAGCAACAGGACGCCTAGTAGCTATTGGTCGAGAATTTTCACTATTTGAAGCACTGCGGGGCCTAGTTAATGGTCCCAAATCTTCATGCTCTCTGCACGATTTCATTGCACTAAAAATAGTAAATTTATAAATGAAGGAATTAAAAAAAGTCTTAAGAAAATAAAATATTTTCATATCATGTCTTAATTTGATACAAATGTTATCGATATAAAGTGACCCAGGAAAAACAAAATACAATTAACTGTAGTAATTCTAATATTTTGGTGCCCATACCAAAAAATCAATATTTAAACAATATGAAAAAATAAGAAAGTCAAAACAAATACCACACACTTACTTGAGTGTGACTTCATGCATATTTTGAGCTATGACAACATCTTCAGTTTCTAACCAAAGTTCACCAGCTCCAGTAACTGAAGATCTACCAAGCTCAATAACAAAATAATTATTTGTATGTCCACACCTTCTGATACTCATAAGCTGAAAAAATTAACAGTAATACCCGTTTTAAAAGATTGGCATACAACAATTAAGTTTCAATTATGTGGATATAAAAATACACAGTTCATTTACTTTTAAAGAGAAATTTTGGATAAAAAGAAACCAGGGAGTGTTATATTTGGTGGCAATGCCTCTATTTCCAATGTTTTAAGCTTCAATTGTAATAGTTCTTATCTTGTTGAAAATACAATATAAAATTTCTCAAATGGATTAATTTTCATTCATATTGAACTATTATGATTAGCGACCCCCCAACTTAAAACAAATAATACAGCTTCAAACTACTAACTTAAAATGAATAGTAGCAAATGAAGAGAGAAATTAACTTTTTTTTTCACATGTCAAATTATGTTAATTTGTTCAGGCATTGATTTTGAATTTCAACCAGTGACTTTTCACATATTCTCAGTGTGGATTCTGAGCAATTTAGATAGTTTATAGCTTCTTTCCAAATGCAACAACAGTTTTTTGAAAAATTGTTGCCCCACATGAACACCAGAAGCTACAAGGAGTTAAAATTCAAATAAAAAGTCAGAAAGTTCTATTTCACTTCAATCTTTATATTGTTTTGATTCCAAGAAAGAATCCTTCATCAACATTTTGTAACAAACTCTGCAAATGTTTTTTTAAAAATAATTTTATAACAGTATGCAGTGAATTTTCTGCCAAACAGTTGAGAAGTTTTCCCAAGTGAGAGTAATGCAATTGAACTGGCAACAAAGATCTCTCTATTTGGTTTTATTTTAAAATCATGCCAAAAATGAGTAATGTACCAATATAAAATCAGCTTTGTTTTTTTAATTCTTTATGTGCTCAGATTTTTCATAACTCATTTGATGCAGTGAATTATATTATCTGCATTGGTTCTACCAAAGACACCAAGTTAATTGACAAATGAACTCACTATTGCCTTTGAAAATATTTGTGTTCAACACAAATTCTTAACATATCAAGCTGAAAAACAAGCAATTGCCATACTTCTACAGGATATTATCGGTTGTAAATTTATTTATCCTTGTGAAAACAAAATGTCAATAGTCATCTAGGCACAATTTATAAATGGTATATGTGTAATTCAATTCACAAGAGCAGATTTTACTGTCTGAAATTGGATGAATTAGAGGTTTCAAAATTGTCATGAACTTTGAAAGATATTATCTATTACTAACGACTGATATATATAAACAAAATTTTGAAGACATTTATATCCCAGACATGACGAACATAAACACAATTTAAGTCACAAATTAAAGTATAATGAAATACCCAAACCAGATCACGAGTCAACTATTCAAGCTTGTGGTTCAAGATTAAGAGACAAAAATCTTCCTCTCCTTTGTGCCCCCGAAGTAATCACCAAGGAGTGCAGATGCAATAAAAATAAGCTTCATTGCAGTTTCTGTAAAAAAACCTGGACATCTACAGAAACTATGCACTAAAACTTTACAAGAGGAAGAAATAGTAATGGGTCAAATTTAAGTTACATTGATAAAGTATTTAAATACTGACCTAGATAATTGATATTTTTTACTTTCAAAAAGGTTAACAAGACGCTGAAACGAATTTTATAAGCATTGAAAGTCATGAGGATGAGTGCAGTATTTGCTGAATGCGGATCAAAAGCAAGTATTTCCGCAGCCATGTTTGGACAGATTCAACAGGCATCAGACCAATTTTGTGCCGAGATTTGTCACTGTGGACTGATCATTACATGCCAGAAACAAAACAGCAGTCAAAGCAGTAGTTGGAAGCCAGTAATTAAGTGCCAAAGAAAATGAAGCCAAATGCATCTGCCAGAAAAACCACAGCCAGCATGTTTTGGAATGCAAAAGAGATCATGCTAATTGTTTACCTTGAAAAAGGCAGAACAATTACAAGCAAATATTACTCTAATTATCATATCCAGCTGTTTAAAAAAAGTTAAAGAAGAGAGGTCTGCCTTGAAGAAAAAAAATATTCCTTTACCAGGACAACCCACATTTACACAAAGGTGCATTGATGTGAAAACTGTGGGATCTATGGGATACGATTTGCTCAGCCATCCCCCATTATATCCTCATTTAACACCTTCAGATTTCCATCTGTTCCCAAACTTGAAGAAATTTCTTTCTGGTAAGTGTTTTGTACCCAATGAAGAAGTTGAGGACTGTAGATGAATATTTTGATTGCCTTTCAGACTCTCATTTCTGGGAAGGAATACTGATATTGGAGAAATGTTGGACCAAGTGTGTTGAAGTCAAAGAAAATAATGTAGAAAAATAAAATCTCTTTTAAAAGTGAAAAACACATTCTTTAAATTGCCAGGTCAAGAATTTTTCACCCTATCTCATAGATTTTAATGTGGGTTTGAAAGGCAACAACTGCTTCAGTTCCTTTTGTGATTGATATATCAGAAAAGTAGTACAAAAGGATAATTTAACAAGAGAACTAAATCCCTTAACGTAAGAATTTTATTTATACCTTTTAGAATTCCTATGGTAAAGGATAAAAAAATTAGCATTATGAAAGAAAGGTTTTACCTCTTGAAGATTTAGAATTCTTTGAAAGGATTAGAACGAACAAAAAGATAATATTACTTAGATATAGTACAAATTTATTTCACATAATGTTAAAATTCTTTAATTCACTATCTATCATTTTCTTTCACAAATGTCAAAATTTATGTTTTTCATAGTTATTAAATATAATGTACATATTTCTAATTTTAGATGAGCATTGATAATTTGGCAACCTATTTTAGAGGTTGCCAAGAAAAAAATTGCCAATTTCACCAAGCAGCACTTAACTCTACTCCTTCACTAACTTTTTTTAGCAAGATTATACATTAAACCACAAAGCAATCTTGTATCCAGAGAAGTACATATGACATTTATTCATTATATTTTTTGCAAATTATTTTGAAAATAAGCTTTTAAGTACATAGCAATCATAATTTTTTTGTTAACATATGTCACTTAAATTGAAAACCTTAATGTGAATGCTAAAAAGACCCCCCCCCCCCCTCAAAATAATTACTCTAAATTACAGAGAAAGCAAATATACAGTAAAATAAACAGGAACAGAAAGAAGTTAGTCTTAAAAAATTTCATATTTTGTTAGAAAAGAACTTACTGGAAATTCAAGTGTCTCTGGTTTATCAGTTTGGTCCACCTTTATTAAAGCTAAAGCGCTTGGAGTCAAACAAAGCCTATAAAGTCCTTTCATATTTCGTGAAGATGCTAAAGACTTGTCACCAACAGTTACTTGCCAAACATGTTCTGAAATCAAGAAAATACTGAAATGTACAAAAATAAGCAGTTAATAAAAATTAGACACATGCAAAATGTTACCTGTCATGTTCCTATGCATGATCTTTCTTTTTGGTTTTAAAAATGAATCCAAATTAAGTACAAATAATTTTCTTTATCAATCTATTTGGGTTCAATATTAAATGATTCATTTCTGAATGTCACAAAACCATTTGATTGTATAAATAATTGAATTTATTCAATGTAATAAACAATCTACTCAAAATATATTACAATTTAAGGAAAGAACTATTTTTAGTATATTATAACACATTTGTTTCATCTTATACAACCACAAGATAATGTTAAGACTTGAAATAAACTAGATTACTGCATGAGTTTTTGAAGTATAACTTCTTTGCTCACGGAGTGAATGGGAAATTTGCTCAGTTTAGCGTAACAGTGAAAAAGCGAACAGAAGTAGAGATTCGCCCCGAAACGTCGTCATGAGGAGGAGATAGTGAGCGCGAGGAAAAGAGAACGGCGGGGGGTCACCACGTGACTTGCGTCATATCCGTGAAAAAGTTGGACAATTGCTAAGGTGGTATGGAGTGGGGCATCTTGCATTTGGACTGAAGGCGCTTGGGTATTGGATATGTTAAGTGAGAGTATGCTACTCACAAAGAACTCGTGTGGCGTATTTTCGTAGTTTTTATGTAATAAAAAAACGTGCCATTTTCAATGAATAAATGCACCCAAAGTATTACCATTATATCGCTCTTCCCGTTAAGGGAGGTGGCCGCGGTAGCCGAGTGGTCTAGGCATCAGATCAGGGCTAGCATGTCACGAGTTCAATTCCAGTACCACTGAAGACCCACCGTGTAGGGGAGCGATGCCCATTAAATCTGTCGAGAGCTCAAACGTCCTCCCGTTGGTGTGGTAGTTAGGAGAGGGGGTGCCAGCTCAGGTGTCGTCCACGTCACTTGACCATGGTTCAAAATTACGTGGACCGTCCCCAAAAGCCCTCGTGTAGCTGAACAGTGGGGTGTTAATATTCCCTCACCCGTTACGGGAGTGTCTGGGACATTGTGTATATGTCACTAAAGTTCACCCAAGAATCACTACAGATAGCGTCTTGTAAACAAACACAGTGACTTCTGTGAGTGTTGCATTAATTTTTATTTCCGTTGAATTAAAATTAATTCTAGTCAGAATGCCTAGAGCAAATGAAAAAAGTGGAAAAAAGTTTCGCGAAAGGAAAAAAAGAAAAAAAAAAGCAGCAAGTCCAGGCGAAAGTCTATATATCACCAGGTAGTTCTACCACAGCTTTTATCATCTTTATCCATAAAGTTTTAGTGCTGTACACATCAGAGACTGCAGCAATAATTGGATCTGATGATTAAAAGCCGATTATCTTAACTGGAGACTTTGATGTTAATTTTGCTTCAGAAGAAGCAAAGCTACTCGTTGAATTCTTGAAACAGACACTGAATTTGGCTATGAATACTGATTCTAGAGAAGGAAAAAAAAAAAAAAAGAGTATACGGAACCACGAATGATGCAGTTTTCTCACACTTTCTTGATTGACTACAACAGAGGATTTTTATATCCTACTTCAGTTACCACACACCTATTGTTTCTTTCTTGGAAAATGATGATGCAGAAAATTGAATAAAAATATTTTCATACAATAAATGAAGTTCGAATTTTATTTGATTAAAGTAAGTTCTCTCAGCAGTTTAATATAATTAGATGTATTCCTGCATTTACGGCCAACATCGCCAAAGAAGTTTTACTTCTATCACATGGCTTTCCACGTTTTCTTTTTTTTTAAACAAGAAACTATTTTAAAGTAGTATTTCATTAATAAGATACTTTTTTATAATTCTTATAAATTTTTAAAATAAGGAAAAAGTATAAGCCCTTAAACCTAGTACTTATTATTTTTTTTACCATGGGTACTACTGATTTGACACATCCAAGACCAAACTAATCAGCTAACAAAGACTTTCCACAAATAGTACCTGAATTATAATGCTGTACGACTACTTTATTCCTTTTTTTAGTTGAGTCAGAATGAATGGCATGAAAAATATCTGCATCCGTCATTCATTCAGAAAGATGACAAAGTAAAAGTCCTATAAAACCATTCCCTTTTATGTACCAAACAACAATCATCAAAATAGCAAATTGTACTACATGAGTATACTTATCGCATTATAACGAGAAAATTATCCTGCTATTGATTTTTTATCATAGTCTCCTCCATATTATCAGAAATTTCATTCTACTAGACTGCATCATTAGAAAGAGCCAAGAAAAACTATTTTAAATATTGGACAAAACACAAAATTTTCATCAATTATACAATTTTTACCCGGTGATATAGTGCCTAATGCAATTGAAAGTTTTAACAGCATTTTCATTAATACAATCAAAAGACAAGTATGGTATCATTGCACTTTGAGCAAACATTTATGAAAAAGTCAAATTTTTGTTCTTCTAATGTAAGTGTTTGGTTTGCATATGGTAAGTAGTGAAGGCCCATACTACTGAAGGCTAGTACTTCTTGGTGAATAACACATTTAGGTCCAGGGAGGTTCTCAATAATTACAAATACAAGTCTATATAATAAATAGTCTTAATTTCTCACTTCCCCAGGTTGTAAAACTGAAAGTTTAATTTCACTAATAAGTGACAATCTCTCAAAAGAGAGCTCCTTACAAGAACTAGTATTTGATGATGAAAAATGAGATTTAACCAATTTAATAATTTCTCATTTATACCACATCTTAATGACTGATCTATGCTAAAAAAATGTATCACAGTAATTATAAATGATGACATTCCCTTTGAGTGCAAGCTAGGAATTGATTAAAATATCACATCGTAATATTTTTTATAATACAAAATTGCTAACTTTATTTAAGCTGATTATAACATGACCATTAAACTAATTATACTACAGTGAAAAATGAAATCCTAGCACCAAGGAGAAACTAGTTTTGAAGTATGACAATTGAGCAAAGCAATTATCTTTACAAAACAGTGATGGGACTAAAGTTTCAAAGTTACAGGACAAATTATACTTGAAAAACAAATTCAAACGTGAAATGATGGCATGTTTATAATCACTGTAGTTGCCATAATTTTGAAACAAGAATGCATTCTATTGTAAAGGTGCTTTATATCATTGAGAGATCTAGTTTCATTCCTGTTGCTTTTGGTGCAGTTACATCAGGAACGGTTCATGCTCGCTATGAATGACGAGTCTTTTCAAGTCTTTCTTACAACAGAAGAAAATTCACTTTATCAAAGCCATATTACACAGCTTTGTCCACAACAAGTTGATAATAATGCAATTTTAGTCTTCCTCTAATCTGTTCAGGACCATGAGATTTTTCCCACTAAGCGAAGCTTCATTTAAGAATTCATATAAAATCATTACTGTAATAAAATATGCCAAAACTCTTATAGTTTATAATCATTCCAAATTAAAATTGCACCAGTGTGATCACGGACCTCAGAATGGGCAAAAAAAAAAAAAAAAAACCTCTGGTATGATACCTCGTTTCCTGAAGTTATCACATGTGATTATGGTCCTGAATGAGTTAAATGCATTTTTGACTCAAATGTAGCCGAGATGTCTAATCTGGAAGATAAATAATGCTCAAAGTTTTAAGCAGCATATTCAAAACAGAAGTTATTTGCATATTTAAAAGGATGCAGCTGGTGCCATTTTTATTCAACTGGCATGAAATTTGAATTAGTAACTGCTTTTAACAGGAAGTCATGCTGTCACAAGAACAAAACACCCCAAGTTCATGATTTGAGAAAAAGAATTATGACTTAACTCTTCCAGCATGATATTTACTCAATTGTAAAAGACATTTCCTCTATTATGGTCAATCTATTTATCAGTGTCCCCCATTATATCTTTCCCTTCTGTGATCATTTCATGCATCTTCAGGGGTACATGCCCTTTGGAATTTCACGAGGTCTACTGGCAATGGATCTTGTAATTTTGAGCCACAGTCAAGTGACAAGGATACGCAAGCCACCAACACCCTAATCACCAAATTTCCAAATCATTCCAATGTGGGTTTTGAGCCTTGACAGATTTAACATGTCTCTTCAATGGCATTAGGACTTAAACTCATAAATACTGATTCATAATTATAACAGCTTGGCTACCCTGGGCATGACATGTACTACCGATTGAGAAATGCAATGCTGGGGAATAAGAAATCCTAATGTTCAAGCATAAAAAGGAAATTTTTTTTAAAACTATACAATACTACCAAATAGAACCTTTTAAAATAGCTAATCCAATATTATACAGATGTTTTAAAATAATTAAACAAACTCTAAGGGGGGGGGGTTAAAATTAATATTTGTCATGGAATATATAACTGGAAATATCTCCTTTAAAGAAAAAATCGTAAAGAAATATTTTTTAAAGTTATAAAGGTTCTGAAACTTTTAATATACAAAGCATTAATAATTGAGATTTTTTTATTACAGGCAACATTAAACAAATTTGAAATATATACACTAGTTAGTAGAAAACAAAAGCAAATGAACATGTTAAAAGGTTAAATGATGCTCAATTTAAAAAAGAAATTGTATTTGAATTTAATCAAGTTTTTAAAACATGGTAACTAGAATTGATAACAATTTCTACTTTTAAGAGTAAGTGAAAAACATCTTGATATATTTTTATGTTTAGAAATAATCCCATTATACTATTTCTTGCTGTTAAAAGTGTTCTTTGATTATTTAGCAACTTCTTGCATCTATTGTACATGTACAGCAATTCACACACAACATAAATCTTGTAGATTGTTTTTATTAATGCTACAATTATTTTTGAGTAGCACCAAACACTTGTTAATTTACTAGTAACAAAACATATCCCATGAATGCTTGTTGAAAATATTTACCTATTATCTTTTTTCCCCTTTACATCTAAATAAGACAAGTATTAGCTGACAAAGAAGGAAGCGTTTTAAGGCTTTCCTGGGGACAAGTTACCCAAGTTTAGCAAAGATAAAACTTATGGGAGATCTCCTGGTACTTCAGGGTCATATATTTTGCAATGATCTAAAAGTAAACCTCTAAGGAAAGGAATGAAAAGGGTCACAATAGAAAAAATATCCCATGGGTACCTCAAGCTAATAAACTCTGCACTTAACAATAGTCAAGTCCCTGAGGTTCTTTGAAATGCTATTATAAAAAGTTTTAAAACAGATTTATAAAATATACAAAATAAGATCTAATCAAAAATTCAATCAATCAAATCTCTTCCAGTGTTTTTCATCAAATACAGAGAAATAATACAAGATAACCAATTCTATCATTTTTAGTGAAAGAAAAGGAGCGATCTTTACAAAAATCTTTTAGAAAGGACTTTGCTCAATGGCAGTTTGATTCTCTGGGAAGTATAATTTGAAGAAATGTCTGTAGGGTGAAGCAATGGGAGTCAGAAGATAAGGTGTTACATTAAACCAGGGGTGGTCAACCTTTTTGAGAAGAATGCCACTATAAAAAAAATATGCATGCTACTTTTAATTTTTCCAAATATTAAAAAAAAGGGAAAAATTGTTACTTATTAGTTTATTATGGGATTTTCAATGAAATAGCACATTTTTTAACGCAAGTTTATGTAGTGGAAATTTAAAAATAATATAATTAAAAAGACAAAAATACTACTTGGGTTCTGTTGTTAATACTCTTTTTACAGGTTCAATCAGTTAATGTAGGCATAAAATAAAAATAAGTAATTTAAAACATTTAATTTAAAATTATTAAACCATCAGTACTTAACATGGCTTTTGAAACTGCACTCCCCCCAATCATGAATTGGGGTAGGGGGAGTTTGATTTTCAGCCCTGGTTAAAGACCAGGGCATCCAAGCTGGCAAGACACTCTCCAAACTTTCATTCCCATCAAATGTGAGGATTTTGAGCCACAACAGATTTAATTATCAGCCCCAACAAGTAGCAGATCTTCAATGGCACTAGGGTTTGAAGCCATGATTCGACAATGCTGGCCATAGGTTTAAGATCATGACCTCTCAATTACCACAGCCATGTTTAAAATATGTTGGGGGACAAGAATTCACTGCCCTAATGTCAGAAAAATCCAATTAAGCCTGAGTAACCATCAAGGCAAATATCTAACTGGATGCATTTTACAATTTCTTGCTCGTTCTTTGACAATGGAGAATGATAAACATACAGAATAACTTTCAGAGAACATATTAAACGAAACAGGATAATATTTCAGAGAGGGCTATGAAGATTACAAAAGATGATACAAGGCCAAAACAGTCAACCTCTTACGTCGATGAAATAATTGAATACGAGAAATTGCACTCTTTTTGATCACCTGATACTCTAGTTAGATGATTGCTGATGAATTTGGAAACATTGTACACAAAACTCATCCAATATTTTGAACTGGAAAAATTGTGCTCAAGTTTCCAATTACATTGAAAGAGTTTACCATTGGTATGACTCACAGTTCCACAAGTACAATACTCAGAAGAAATAACAGAATTTGAAAATATTAACCAAGTATCAAAGTCATAGACCCCCTTTTTTTGACACCCAAGTGTCATTTACCATTTTCTTCCAGAAGAAGGAATTTGAATGTTGTTTAGTAAGTGGAGGTTCTAAAGTGCTTGAAGGGTTGTGTACTAACAAATATTTAATTTTGGATAAATGCTGCATTAAGACAATCCACTCGAACACTCAGCAGCAATTAACTACCTTTTTTAGTCCTTAATTTCCTCCCTGTACTGAAACTTCCCTTTCCCCAACAAGCAAAACTAAGAACAATCCAGTTATTACAGTTCCTTTTTGCTCCAAAAGTACAAAATTATTACACAGTGGCAGTACTGGAATGATAAAACAATAAATGACAGAGCAGCAATACATTTGCAGCATTTTGAATAACATGTACCCTAAATCTTGTAAAAAAAAAGAAGTTTTTATCATGCAATGTCTCATAATATAATGGCTTGGAGGAAAGTTCTGTCGTATTTTAAATAGGCAGGCGATTTTTCTTGTAAATGAAAAAAAACATCTGGCTAGCGAGTCATTTGGATTTCTTTTGTTTTTTCAGCTTTTGTATAATATAAAAGGAGCCTTATTTTACCGTTCATCATTTACTTGCGATACTTAAAGTGAAAAACATGTCAGTAGATAAAGCGCATTTACGACACTGTATTTTGTATGAATTCCAAAAAGGAAGCAACGCATCGGTTGCATGCAAAAATTTATGTGTGGTATTTGGAAAAGATATTGTAAATGTTCGTACTTGTCAAAGATGGTTTAGCAAATTTAGTTCCGGGGATCTGAGCCTCCAAGAAAGTGATTGATTTGGACGACCATCCAAGATCGATAATGATGTTTTGCGATCCATGTCGGAAAATAATCCCCATTTAACAAGTCGAGAAATTGCAGAAGAGTTTGGCATTCATCATACAACTGTTGGAGATCACATTAAATTTCTTGGGTTTGTGTTAAAGCAAAGTGTTTGGGTTACACATGAACTAACGGAAAAGAATTTGTCCGATTGTGTAAGAATGTGTTCATCACATCTGATTAGACACAATGTGGAGCCGTTTTTGGACAAGCTGGTTACTGGAGATGAAAAGTGGATTCTTTACAAGAATATTAAGAGAAAAAAATCTTACTGCAAACCAGGAACATCAGCAACAGTTCCAAAACCAAGTATCCATTGATGAAAAATACTGCTTTGTTTGTGGTGGGACCAGAAAGGTCCAGTGTATCACGAGTTGCTGAAACAGGGAAAAACTATTAACGTGGATCTGTACTGCAATCAGCTGGATAAATTGAATGCAGCTATCAAAGAAAAAAGGCCTGCATTAGCATGTAGAAAAAGAATAGTGTTCCACCACGATAATGCTCGACCACATACTGCAATGGTGACACAACAAAAACTGAATGCTTTAGGATGGGAAGTCCTTAGTCACCCACCGTATTCACCTGACATTGCACCATCTGATTACCTGTTCAGATCTCTGCAAAACTATTTAACGGGAAAAAAATTCAAGTCTTTTGAAAGTGTTTCTAAGGCAGTTGCTGACTATTTTAACTCCAAGGATGAGAACCTCTACAAAACAGGAATTCACAAGTTATCTGAAAGATGGCAACAAGTTGTAACAAATAACGGAGCATATATAATTGATTAATATTAAACACATTTTTATAAACAAACTCAAATATTTTCTTTAAAATACGACAGAACTTTCCCTCCAATCCATTATATCCAACACACATATTTCTTCTCTATATCTGTAAATTATTCTTGTATGCATTTTTGTATACATATCTTTATACAACAAAGATATGGAATTACATATATAATACATAAATCTAATAAACCATGATTTAAAAACAAATGCTATTTTGAAAGCAATTTTATACAAGAAACTGGTCAGATAAAATGCAAATTTTTCTTTACAATAAAGTCAAATTATAACTTTTTCATGTGAATATTCCCTTGCTATACAATTACTCCAATTTTGAATAAAAATGAGAAATTGAAACTCATGAATCAAAACTAAAATATTCTTGGATAAGATTAAATTCTTTAGAAATTTTTAATCTTAATGGGACTAAATTATACAACTCCAGTTGGTTTCATTTAAATCATAATCCTCAAGATATTCAAATAGTTTATGTAACTTCATTAGAGAAAACCTTGATAAAACTGACAAAAGTAGATAAGATTACAGCAACTCAATGGCATAGGACTGGGAAAAAGTATGAGGGTTGTAACCCCACTCATAAGGATTGCTGTATACTGAAATTTTAAAAAGGATCACTCCATATAATTTTTACTATTATACCTCCTTTTTTTAAAAAAAAATCCTCAGGCCTGTATTTCACACAAAACATTCTTTCATCTCTTGAAAATTAACAATGAAATTTAATTTTGAGTTACAAGTTGAATGAAATGGGAGACTACCTCCCCCCCCCTTTTCATGAAAAATTTCTCATGTCTTTGTAGTAACTAAACTAACTCTAAATTTTCTTAAAAATGCAGTTAATATATAGTTACCATTAACCCTTTAATTTCCTACAAAAGAATAAAAACATGAACTTTAATGTTATACAATTAAAAAAGATGGAATAACTTGGAAGTAAAAAAAAGAAAGAATCACATTTTATAATAACAAAAATAATAAGTTATTCTCAAATAGAAGAATTTATAAATGTATTTACAAGACTTTATATAGACAATTTTGAAAAGAAAATACATACCAAATTTTGGCTTTAATTTAGCACCACCATTCAAACAAGGTCCATCTAACTGTAATTCCAACATAGCGTTTAGCCATTCTTCTTGTGAACTTTCACTGTCCGCAACAACAGAAAAACAGTCATCTTTTGTATAAAGAGCAATTGCTAATTTGTGCTTTGCATCAATTTTACGATTAATGTTAAAACAAGTCTTTATAGAAATACTCCTTTTGGCAGAACCACCAGCTTTAAATTTCTTTTCATTGTCATAATATTCTAGCCTTGCAGGTCCACTTTCAGACTCTGTCCTTAAAACAAAGTATTTCTTTTTCATAGTCTACAAAGAAAAAGGAAGAATACTTAATTTTTTTATTATCAACTCATGAATTGGTGAAGATGTTTATTCATAAAAAAAGTTTAAACTTAAATAAATTTAAAGTTTATCATGTACAGAGCTTTTAATACATTTTTCAAGGGAGTAATAACTGAGAATATTCCCACACAATGTTCTTTTTCTTTGGAAGTAGGTCCTAAATTGTAATTGTTTTAAGTAAATATAAGGAAAATAAAACAATTTAATAATATTGCATTCAAACATGCATGGGAATGTTTTTTCCATTATTGGCTGTACATTGCGGTATTTGATAAACTTTTAATTGGCAAAAATGGTAAATAAAATATTCAAGCACCTTTTAAATAACTTTAATTTTATTCCACTTAACTTGTATGAAAATTATAAAGTATTTATTTAATTAAGGAATCAAACTTCACATCTCTGCAATAAATGAGAACTAAAACATAAAAAATACAGAAATTATTAGACTTAGAATAAGAAAGTTAATAGGATACGTGTAAGTCTAAAAAGAAATGGAATGTAAAACACAACATTGATATAAAATACATACAAACAACAAGTTCATTTAATAAAAGTAAATGGAACAGAAAATGAAAATACTACACTATTTAGTCACTTCAGGTGGAAAATGCATAGTTATAAAATTAATCTATGATTTTACTAACTATAAAAAAGACTGCATTTACGGAACTAATTTGATACCAATATCCTTTGTTACAACATGGTTACCTAGATTTTTATCTTTTAGTAATGTGGTTGCCATCTTGCGATTACTCGAGTTAATTTTTGTTGGTTTACTTTTTATAAGGGGGCAGTAACCCTAGAAACATATAGATGAAGTTAATTCTATTTTTTTAAAAAACAAATTTAATCATTTACATACTTTTGTTCAGATTGTAACTTTATTTTCTGTCTATCATTCAAACATGGTTGCTTTGAACAATTGGCATTTTAATTTCTAAGGACTAACAAAATTGATTAAATTTTACAATGAATTTGTTTTTATTTTGTTTTTAAAGAATTTTTTTGCATTCTTGATTGGAATTGAACAAATTTTGGTCATTAAGAAATGTAATTAATGTGATAGCAACATGAAGATTGTTTACAGACAAGATAAGTTTGATAGAGCTGAATGTTTTATTGCAGATCTTGCAGTGCACCGATACAGTAATAAATCTATTAGGGGAGTAATTTCTTACAATTCTGGGAGTAAATTATGTAGAATTTCTACCATTTTAATTTTAATTAATGATTTTTTAAAGCATTCCTTGTTTAATGAAATTTATTGGAAACTTGAAATATTTTCCACAAGCTGTTGCTGATTAGTGCAATTATGTTTTCAATGTGTTCATTTTATTATCATTAACAAAGAGGATGAGGAAAAGGGTAAAATTATTGAAATGGTCTAGAGCAAAATTAAGAAAAGGAAGTATAATTAGGAACCCTTTGTAGAACAGCAATAGACTTTTGGTGGAATAGAAAAAGATGGTCCATTGTTTCATAGTAATAAGTGCATAACAGAACAGAAAGAACACTTTTTGGCCTTATTGAATTATGGATTGAATCAGGAACAGTTATTTTTGATCGTTGGAAATTTTATGAAAGTTTGAGCAAAAGAGGTTGTAAACACTTAACCATTAATCATTCCTTCTAATTTACTGATTGAGACTGGCACTCATACCAATATTATTAAAGCTACCTGGTGTCACTTCAAAGAATGCCCGAAATATATTTAGGAAAAATTTTTCCATTTGTGAAGAATCCTTTCCTTAAATTCATTGAAATATGTTCGATTGGCATATTGATTTTCGAAGGGGAGTCGAGAAATCAGATTCATAACCTTAGACAATTAATCCTTATCTTCACAGTAATCTTTTTTTTTTGCCCGAAATTAATTATTTTTTTTAACTCTAACTTTCATTTGTTTATCAATCAGTTTTACCATATTTTGACACCCCCCCCCCCCCGCATTTTCAAACTCTTCATATTCCATTTCTTTTTTAAATCCTGGTACGCTACTTTTCCCCATATTTTCTCACAAAATCATTAAGAAAGCTTTTACTCTTATTCCAACTTTCTTGGTTCTTTTAAAATCTTTGTAATTTTACTCAAAACACTTTCTCTCATCAGGAATAAACTAAAAAAATGTTCATGTTGAGTTCTTAGCGCCAGGTGATCATCTTGGATTAAAAACTACTTGGACCCAAAATCTTAGTGTAATTTCGAAACGCTGTCAAAAATGGCATTTGGTGTATAGCAGTAGTCTTCAAACTGTGTTCCATGAGTCACAATAAAAATATCAAAAAGAAACTTATAAATGTGTATGAAAAACAGATTAACGTTTGCTATGTATAGACATAAATATATAAAGCTCATCCAAATCACTAAAACTGAAAATTTTGTTTATATATAAATTCCTTTTGCCATACTTTTTAAACTTTTATTATAATATGAAAAATAAAATGCTTTATCTTTATATATATATGTATAAAGTGTAATTTATATGAATATTTCATTGTTTACTATCCCGGGTTACACGAGATAATTTTATACTTGTCAGTACAATGTCTTGCAAAATGAAATAGTATTTTAATGTGGAAAATGCACCAATTAAATAGTTTTTCAATGTGGAGAAACACAATAAAGGAAAGGGAACAACTTATCACTATATCAATAGATTTGACGTTAAAAATCTAAATTTGAGCAAGATCCTAAATTTTAGGGTGCAAATTCATGCAAAATACACACAGTTATAAATGTTTTAATGCTATTCAGAGCAATGCATATAAGCGAAAAATATTTCTCAAAGTGAGTGGCTATAAAAAAAGTATAGAAACAAATGAAACTCAGAATATATGTAATGCAATTTCAGTTAATCTCAATAGACCTAGACTCCGACAGTTTGTGTTAAAAAGTATGAGCATCTATCCCTGTTACTAAGCATAATGCATGGGTAGGTGACACTTGGATCATAGATTAATATTATCAATAAGTACATTATATTAAAATTACATTTACATATTTTAATAATAAATGCAATACTTTTTTAAATTGCCTTTACGTAAAGTACTTATAATAATATGTGTTGATCTATTTTAAATGTTGTAAGATATATTCTTCTAAATGTTTGTCTGGAATAAGGTTCCACAAAAATACTTTCTATAGTTCTACGGGTTCCATGAAAAAACCTACGAGTTTTGAAAAGTTTGAAGACCACTGGTGTATAGCATATTGATAACAAATTAGTTCCACCTTTTTAAACAATATTTTTCAGAACAGATTTTACATTAACATTCTTTTAACATACATTACTTAGTTCATAAACAAACATTCATAAAAACACTATAAAATAAATTTATAAGACTTAAGTCATTTATGTACTAGAGGGTTTTGAAAAAACATTATCAAAAAACGACAAGGAACACAATTGCACATCGAGAAAATTAAAATCTGTTACAATTGTTTGAAAGGCTGAGCGCCTTTAGACAAATTGTGAGCTCACTGTCAGTTGGCTTTTTTCTATATGAAATCCAAAGAGTGCGAAAGTGGCTCGTGGTATGCAAACTGTTAATATCAATATAAACTTCCTTCACATTAAACAAGTGTGTAGATGCTTATAATTTATATTATGTTAAGGATATGAAACAAGAAAATTATGTCAAATGAAACATTTATGTGTACAAAGATTTTTTAAATATAGACAATAGACTTCATTATATAAATGTGCTGGACTGAATTTACATGATCACAATGCACAGAAATACCAATGAATTAAGAAAATACAAAGAAATAAATGAAACGAATTTTATATCCCACCTTTAATTTCCTCAGAATACCAGCCTTCTTCACATCTTGTGGAAGGTTAGATCCTATTAAAGTATTCAAACTATTCCGGTCTTCCTTTTTGTCCGACATTCTTCTGGATTTTTTCAGAAGAAATTCAAAAAGTAGAACCATACAATTCCTGAGAACTACATACTTTCCACCTGAAGAGTGTACAAAAAAGAAAATTACTTTAATAAATACATCAATACTAATTCTTAAAGAACTTCATATTAAACATTTAGATACAAAATGTGATGTTTCATTTGAAAACAAAAGAAAGTTATACATCAGGAACATGCTACACTTTAAATCATGATTTGGGAATATCTCTGTATTCCAACTGGTGGGACATTGAAGATTGTTCAGAAAAGAGTGATTCTTTTGCTTTAACAGCAATACTCTTAGACATTAAATTCAACAAACTGAAATTTTCCCAAGTTTCGTTGCCAAAGATTCTTAGCCCTTTTACATGGAATGTCATGCATGTGTAAAAACGTTTTCTCGTTCAACCTATCTGTGTTAGTGCCTTGAAACACTGTAAAATTTAAAATATTTGGCACAAGATAGCATTGAATGTTTTTAGAATTTAAGATACATATAGGATTTGACCTACTCGAAATGAGAATGTGCATGTGAAAAACTCGCATGCATATGGATTGATTACAAAAAAATAAATGGCATGCTTTATAATGGCACTTTAAATGAGCATAAGTATTTGTTTACAGTAAGTACGGAAGATTTATATTTTCTACCCCCTTGGATACTGGGTGCGAGTCCAATTTTTAATGGATAATTAGATTTTGTTCATGAAATTTCTTTTACCATTACAATGTTAAAACAATAAAAATATTTAATTAAACTTGAAATAGCAAAAATGATATAAATTATTTCATATACAGTTTGCGAAATTCAGAGCAGTGACAGTATTCGACACATATTCTCCTTCTGCTCTTAAAGAATTCAACAAATCTACGGATGCCAAAGTACATCTAAAGCAAATACGTCTTCACATCATCTTCTATAGAAAATTTAGTTTTGGTTTGTTCACATCCCCACAAAGATCTTCCATAACAGAAAAAAAAAAGTCATGCATGCTAAATTAGTAATGTAGGACAGTGTAGAACCTCGTGTTTTCAACTTTTTTCTACTAAAAAAGAATTTTAGTACAAAATTTAGTATGTATATAATTTTCAAATGCAAGTTGAAAGTCATTAAATGTCAAGTAAATACTGAAAATAAAACAAGAAATAAGTAAATAAAGAATGTAACTAAAATATTTTAAGCATATGCTGTTTATATACTCTACAGAACATTATTAAACAACATGTTCATATTTCAGTATTTTCACAGATTTTGGTGATTATCGTAAGCCAGAGGGTTTTTTGCTACTAGAGTGCTAGCCTTAGTGGTAAGCGCATGTTTGTGCCTTTTATCCCCAAAGGGTTAAGGCTCACATACAAGTCATTACTAAATTTTATAATCAATAAAACAGCGAAAGAATTTGTATGTATAATGACAGCAGAAAACAAAAAATATAATCAATAATGATGAATGAATTTTGAAAGAATTACATTAAAACTTAAAATTATCCATAAACAAAAGTTTTAGGCAAAAACTAAACATAGCCCCTCATCACAGGTGAAGGTAAAAGACAGCATTTAGTTAAGTACCGAGTTATAGAAAGAGTTTATTAATGCACTACAGAGCAACACAAGGACTGTTGGTAATGGATCTCATAATTCCGAGCCTTGGTCAAGTGATAAAAACTAGCTTGAGATGGCACTTCCTATCCAAACTACTACACTACACCAATGTGAAGACTTTTTAACCATGGCAGGCTTAATGTGCCTTAGCCCTCTACATGGCAGGTCTTCAGTACCACAAGGGCTCGAACTTGTGAAACCTAGCCCACAAGTTCGTCACCATAACCACTAGGCTGCAGTGACCCTCTATATTGTATTTAGTTTCAAAATTGTCATTAAAACTATAATAGTAATGGCACCTCTTATCCAATAAGGAGACAAAAATTTGATACCCCACGTTAACCATAAATAAGAATAGGATTTATCAAAGAATCTAACCCAAACTTTTGTACGTGTGGGAAGAGGAGTAGATTAAAATACCGATATACAATACTTAAGGGAAAAACTTGTTAGTCCAACCCTCTCCCTCTCGTGCTGCTACATACATTCATATAAGAAAACTTTAATTCTAATGAATTATTTACAAAATAAATGTATGAAAAAGCCAACATTGCTTAAGTTTTGGACATTATACTTTGCAATTTTACTTAAATTTAGTAAAATTGATACGTACCAAGGAAATTTACCACTAAAGTCCTTTAGTTATGCAGTCAAGAGAATTATTTCACAAATAAAGTGAAAGAAAAAAACTCAAGACTGGAAAACATTTTTATAACATAACATCTCTACTATGAAATTTAAATATATTTATATAACTTGAATTAATCTAATTAAATTAATCCCATTATTTTTCCTAACTTCCTTAAGCTAATTGCAAGTCACACCTTGAGCATAAATTTATATCATGTAATTTCCCCAAAGAGAATACTCATGATTTAGTAAAAAATTAGGCTTCTAAAACCAACATGTAATACAGGATTTTCTCAGAAAAACAAATCTTTCAACATGTTTCTTTCCAACAAGTTTGCAAGTTATATTTGGAAAACACAGCAAGAGTAAACAAAAGTGAAAGTTTGAGTTTTTAATCCTTCCCCCTCAATATTGTCTAAATTTAAGAACACATCTGCCAGTGAATTATTCTTTTGAATAACTGCAGGCTATTGATGTGTCTTGAATGGCATTAATTAAATGAAAAATTAAATGCTTGTAATAAGTGATCATATACATAATTGCAAATGTTAATTGAATTCTACAATTTTTTTTATATAAAATTACATCAGCATATTGAAGCAACCATTGGAATAATACAAAGCAGTGCATCAATTAGTTATTTACAAAGCTTACATTTTTAACTACAATGCAAAGATAAATCATTTAAAGGAATAATAATCAAATAATTAACTTATTCATAGTTTACTATAAAATATTTTCAAAACATGCACCTGAATGATGTTTTTCTTAAAACTTTAATAAGATAAGTTGTACATTTTCGGCACTCAAAGTGTGGGTCGAGTAAGATAAACAACACTGGTCATCCTAAATAACAATCACGTCATGTGCGTAAACGACCTCGTCATGAAGATCTGTTTACCAGGAAATGTATACTGCGACGATAGTGTAAACAGACAGTTTACGGTATACACAGAAAAGATGACTTTTAAATGTTAAAAAGAAATCAATGCTTCCTAAAATTTTCACAAATGATGAAATTTGATAAAACAATATAAATTACTAACCAAATCAAGAGTTGCAGCGAGGGGTGGGACAAGAAAATACGTACTGCGACAATGCGTTTTTCAAAACTTTGCATGTAGTTTCAAAACAGCTCAGTTTCGGTATCATTCACATTCACAGAAAAACCATTTGTTTCAAAAAGGTTATTAAGACAACAAGCTTTCAATGAGAACAAGAGAAAAATATGCTGACATCCTTAATAATTTGCAACTCTATGTTCTACTTCAACGAAATATAAATGTTGTTTACCACGTCAATTTACAGCTATAAACGGCAGATGGCGATGGTGCTGAATTGAAATTTGAATAAGCAAAAGAGCTTATTGCGTAACACATATCATTGGACCAAACAAAAGGAAAATTGATACTACTTGATTAATTAGTCTGATTATTTAAGAAAGCGTAGCAAATCAAATTTTTTTTTATAAAGCTAGTGAAAAATCAATGCAATTATTAAGAATCTTGATCATGTGGATAGGTTTGAAATAAAAACTAAGCCATCTTATCACATAAATAACGTAATTAGGAATATTCTACATTTTTCATAAGATTCTAAGTGATTTCTGATTTCTTCGTTGATGTAGTTTAATGTCAAAGAAAGCACCTGAAATTTACCGCTATCCGGTTTCTAGGTCATATATATATTAAACTGTCTATTTTATTTTTGGCAAGTGGCAACAAATGCATTCATAACCTTTGATGTCTTTAAAATTTCTGGTTTAGTAAAAAGAATTATATTGATTTATATTTAAACTTTCAAAATGTCTGCTTGCAAAGCTGTTTTAAATTTTGTAAGTTTCTTCATTATTATTTTCACCAAATATTAATACAATAAAAAGAAAATAATAAATATTCTTAAGCTTCATTCAAGATCTAATTTTTTGATGCTCTACAACTGAGTGATTTACTAGTAATGAAAAAATTGTTCCATCTCACAGCTTTAATTCTCTGTTTTCAATGAATGTTTTATTTTTGCGTTTCTAATAAGATTGTCGTATTTTAAACCGTATTATTTTTATAGATTATTTCACTAGAAGTAAACAATCCATGCTGATATGTTTGTCTTTTTATTTGAAATTAGAAAAATGTTTGTTTTTGATGCCTTGAAAAATGAAGTGAGATTCTATTTCACTGCATTTTGTAATGTGCCTTAACAATATGCATAAGTTTTTCATCAGTTGATTTATCAACAAATATTTTCATTATGGGTAGACATTTTTAATAATGCTTGTTTTCTTAATTCCTGTTTCAAAATTTGCCTTTTTATGTTTACCTTAAATGTGACATCAATATTTATGTTGTGGATAAAAGATGTTCAAGTTTAAATTGGTTATTTCTAACTAAGCATGTTTCTCGTATTGAGGTGGATGAAGAAAATGCTTTAGGAAATCATCTTTGGTACTTATGTATCATCACAACAATCACCAACTCTATTAATAACTTGCCAAGTTGGCATCCCCGTTTTCCTATGTGTTGTACACGCTGAATTGGCAACCAGGTATTTCGTTTCATATATCACCAATAGGTTGCGATAATATGTAAGTACCTCATTTCCATATTGGCACTAATTTGATATTAGTATGCTACTCATAAATAGTTGGATTTTTGATTTGCACATAATAAATATTTGGTGGCCAGTCTAATATCATATTGTAATGTATTGCCTGAACTTGCTGAAATTTTGCAACTATTTGGTTGGAAAAATCCATAGCATACTGATATCAAACTAGCTCCTTTATATTAGTTATTGCTATGGTTAAGAACAACATTTTCATATGTGATGTGTTGATGATAGTTGGATTTTTATTTGCCAAATTAAATGCCAAACACACTAACTTTCTAGACAAGTGCCAGAAGCATTCAAGTTTGTGAATTGTGTGGTAGGTTTACCACTATTAATGGTATTTGCATATTAGCGTCACCACAGCGAAATTGCCATCATGCGATTCACACCATGATATTGAAAAAACAAAATTCTAACATGTTTTATATAAAAAAAATAATCAGCCACAAATTTTGGTTTAAATGGCACGACTTGTGTTTCGCCAGTTTGGCTGTGGTGACACTAATGCAGAAGTACCTATTAGTAAATTAATTTTAACATTTGGAAAGTTTAGTGATTTTTTTTGTTGGATTTTTATAGCTTCCCCTACAAAAAAGAAAAAAAAATGTAAAAGTATTCTAATTGCAAATAGGTGACAAAAAGTTCAGATTTTTTTCTTATTTGTTTGGAAATACGACATTTTCAAATTCTTGTCACATAGGAAAGTATGGATTAATATTTTATTATTATTTTTAGGATCATGTTTAGCCATTGTATTGAAATTTAAATAAAAGATTTCTTCAAGTAGAATTGTCATAATTTCAATTTCATTTGTCTACACTATGTGTAGCCTGTGGGTCACGAGTTGGGACAGCTATGATTTTAAATGGTATGCTTTAAATCAAATATCCCAAATAGGCTGCTCTTGAAACCTCTGTATTTGCACTATGTATATGATTTCTTTTTTTAAATAATTGTTTTTCACAGCTTGCAAAAATTGATATAATTCACGCTTTTAAGAGTTTTGTGTCAGACTTTAAAACAATTTTGGATTCCAAAACTTTTTAGCTACAATAATGACATGCTTCTTATATATATTTATGAATATTTATTATATAAAAAAAGACTATTAAAAGTACATCATCAATTTTATAATCAAAACAAATGTTATCAAATTATTAAAAAAAGGAGAATAAGTACTTTCATGTATTGTTCCATTGACCAATTTTGCAAAATCAAAAGACATTACCAGATGTCGTCATCTTTATTACTATGCTTGAATATGTATGAATGATTTTCCATAATTGCAGCATTTAATGACATTGTTCAATCTGATGAAATTGACCTTTGGTATAATATTCATGTTTTTAAGTATTTTAATTGAAATAAATCTATTTAATTGTGTGTATATATATATGTATAATATGCATGGACAGCATTTTTTAAATTTAGGATTATGTACAAATTTTTCAAATGTATCGATATACATAGAATAACTATGTAAATAAATCAAAATGTATTTGTTTATAATGTAAAAATTATCACACTTCACTGGCACTTCTTGCGGTTTCATTATCTGACTCTTATTGTGAAATGTGTGTATGAGCTGAAAGTAAAAAAAAAAAAAAAAAAGCTTAGGATTAAGTGTAACTTTTCTTTGCTTTTTGTATGAGATGTAAATAGTAGTTACCTTACTATACCAATCCAAAAGTTTGTCAATTGATTTGACATTATTGGAAAGGATTACTGCTATTGTCAATTGATTTGACATTATTGGAAAGGATTACTGCTATAATACTTTTATGGTAATTAGATTCTTTTAAAGTATTTAAATATGATTTAATTTAAATTTCTTTATTAGTATTCATATATTTTGCTAGAAAAAGACAAATTAACTAAGCATTTAAGAATTCAAGAATAGATTCTTAATTTTTTGTGTTTTACTGTAAAAATATTCCTTATAAACAATGTTTTTATATTGATTTCCAACTTTAAATCTGTTTTATCTATGTTCTTTTCATGATTTGTAATACTTGGTTATTAAATTTTTGTAAACATAGTCGTTACTCTTATTATATCTGCTTATATTTTTTAAAAAAATATTTAGTTGCCTCTTCTTTATATGTAAAAATTTATGTTTTAGACTCGTCAATTCAGCAATACATCTGTGAAGTCTGCTGCTATGATTAAAGTAAGCATATATGTAATTTAATACATTTTTTATGTACAATTATAAAAGAAAAATAACATGATTGTATTGAATTTATAACCTAATACTAGTTTCATAGAATAAATTTATTCAATGAAACTGGAATTGTATGGTAACACCATTGTTGGCAGAAATATCAAAATAGGATTTACGCATTAGAGTGGATCGCAGTTATATGGAGAAAAAAATAATTATCAATCGGAACTTACCCATGTGAAAAAGATGTATGATTGGGAGATTAGGAGAAGCGTAATAAAAAAAAAATTAAAATTTAATATTACTAAAGAGTTGAATTTTCAGAAAAAATAAAAAAAAATACCATTTTGGTTGGATGATATTAGATTCAAAATGATTTGATTTTGGGATCTCTTATCTACCTGTCTCTCTATATGAAGTCAAAAACCACTTGCTAACATCCTGAGATCTTTAAAACTAGAGACTTACCTGTGTTCTATCTAGTATTAGATCAACAGACTTTAAATTTGACAGGTGTGTTTCAGACACATTTTATTTTTGTATGAAGGAAATAAATTCTATGTATGTATAAATGTATTGATAAAATGATGGAGGTAGATATCGGAGGTTTCAAACTCGGTACCTTCCGATTTGTAAGCGTGTAACTTACCACTAGACAAAAGTGATCACTCCTGTCTGGAGGCTGTTACTGGCTTATTTAGATTCCGCCACAGTAGAAGATGCTGTCTATCATCCTACAGAGTATTTTAACTCTCCTTATGGACCTGGACTACTTAATACTAGGTCTTTGACATCAGTAATTTTAGAACTATACATAATCATACAACATGATGAAATACCCTGTGAAATGGGTTGGCAATAGCTTGTAACCTACATTTAGCATACAATGACAGGTACACAAAACACTGGTTTTGTATCACAGCATTTTGACTGTGAAAAAACATTTGGCATTGCTTTTACTGAGTTATTTTATTCCCTGATGAAATAATTTTTTCGAAAACAGAATTTCAAGCTGTATACATAATATTAAGAGTCTCAATATAAATAATTGTATTAAAAAATAGTACAATATAATATTTACTAATGAATTGTCTGTGTCCACAAACTTCTGTTGATCCCAAGTAGAATTTTTTTTTTTGAATTTTGACTTGCATTAACTGTTGACTGTATTTATCTACAAAATTCTGATTTTAAATTTTAGCATGTTTGTAAATTTCAAAATTTAAATGAGAACTTCACATGTTTGACATTTTTTTTTTCCTTTGTTAATTTCACCATTTTCACTTAAATTAAGTTAAAATACTCATTTTAGAATTTTTTTAAAAAAGCTGATACTTAAATATAAAGTTGAGGGAAAAGATGTAGCATTTTCTTATCGGTAGGCACAAATATGCTTTTGCAAATGGAACTTTTGTGAAAGTCTGGAAGAAGTATTTTTTCTTAATGTTTTGTTTAAATCTTTTCTTTCTTTTTTTTTTGTCGAATAATTTATGTGTATATTTAGGAAAAAAATCATGTTTGACCTGTTAGATTTAAATCTAAAAATTAAAAATTATTTTGACTAGTTAACTTTTATTTTATTACAGCCTCCTGTTCCAGTTTTTGGTGTTGAAGGTCGTTATGCTACTGCTTTGTATTCTGCTGCCATGAAAGAAAAAAAAATAGATGCTGTAGAAAAAGACATTAAAGATCTAAAAGTATTATATTTTTTTTCATAAGATAAATATCATTCAACTTTAAAATAGTCAAACTCACTAGTGTAAAGTAAATTATTAAAATTTAGTTTATTTAATAAACTAAATTTTCGATTGTAAAAAAATGCTTTATTTTTTATGAAAAGAAATTATGCCATAACATTAGATTAACTTTTATTCAAATGGGAAATTAGTTAAACATGTAAAAACTCTATTGTGCATACTTGAAAATCTTAATGAAATTAATTAGATTGATATCACAGTATATTTTGGTTAACTATTATTAGCAATTATTGATATTTTTTCCTTTGGTATATTTCAATTTTAACTCTATATCTGAAAATTAGTGACATTTCACACATTCTAGATTTTTGGGGAGAGAGGGGAGGTATATATTTTGTCTCAATTTTTAATCGATTGTAAAATCTAATGTTTTTTTTTATGATTTAAAATATTATGTTTGTTATTTATTGTAATTTTCAAATATGCATACCTGCTAATTTTTATGCTTTGCACACAACTTATGCTTTCAGTCTTTTATTATGCATAGATTGTTCATTTTCAGGCATTTTCAGAAAATTCCATCATTTGCCAACTGTTGTATACTGCTATCTATAACTTCTCTCCTTTAGCTCTTACTTATCATTTTGTATTGACAACCAAAAAATAAGCAAAAGAAAATTGTAGAACTTGCCATTAATTTTTTTTTGAAATTATTTAAACTTGAAAGTTTTTAAAAGACTTACGAAGTTTGTCCTTCCTACATATCATATTTCTTTAGCTATTGAATCCTGATTTGTAAATATGGTTCCACTAAGTGAAGCGTTTTGATTTTTTTCTGGCAACTTTCTAGAATTTGATTCATTTAGGGCTTTACACATGTTTGTATTCTTTGAGGCTAAAAAAAAATAATTGTTTTTTGGTTATTTTGTTTACCATGTAGTGTAACAAAGGCAAAAAATGTTTTAAAAATATATTCCTTATTTTATGAAAAATTCAGTTGTATTACCACATCTCCAAAGGGAAAGAAACATGCATTTTGTGACAATTGTCAAACTGAAATGCATTTCTCTTGGTGGTTGATATATTGCCTGTCATGTAATCTCTAAAATATATCACAAATAAGACATCAAGTAGTAGTTGACAGTTGGATGATTTTTTTAAGGACGATATTTAGTCAAATGTAATCAAGTATGTAATGAACTGCTACATGCAGGTACCCTTTTTCAAGAATTTTTCCAAAGTCGATATTGTTGAGTATGACTTATGTTCCTTTTGTAATAACATCTGTTGGTAGTAATGATAAAAACTAGAAATTATATCTCACAGCAGTCACTTTTTTTGTTCCCGCGAAATGTTTAAATAAAAAATGTGTCAAATTCCATTGAATAAAATATTATCCAACTTGTAATTGATCTATTTAAAAAAATGTGGGATGCCTTTTGAATATTTAGTTTCATTTAGGGCAGATAATGCAGCAGTAATGCAAAGGGGAAAATGGATTTATCCAATTTAAAGGGAAAAAAATTTAACTATGGGTTGCTCATGTTGTTTAATACATTTGATATCAGAGAAGGGTGCTGCTTCTTATCTTAAAAAGTGGTGAGATGCTCATAGGTATATTTTACTATCTGTAAAATTTTCTAAGTTTGCACAGTAAGGTATCTTCAAAAACTTTAAAGCATTCACATTCTCGATTATTGCTTGTTGGTACTCTTGGCTTTAATTCTTTTAATTTGATTAACTTCTGAAAGTGATTTTAAAACTTTTTTAAATATAATTCAAAAATTGTGTTATTTCTTAGTAGTTTTTGTAAAAGCATCTTTATTGTAAAGTCATCACTTTTATGTAACTGTATAACATACCTTTTTAAGTATATCTTAGTGTATGAGTTTTTATGTCAAGTCTGTACAAAAGTGAAGTTTTCTTTGAGTAATTTTCATATTTATATATATATATATATATATACCTTCTCACTGCATAGTCTTTTTTTTTTTTTTTATCAAAGATTCAAAAATTGCATATGGTTTTATTATGTATTTCAAATCTACATTTTAGAGTATATACAAAAAAAAATTTGTAAGAGAGTCTTTAATTTAAAATATAGAATTAGGCCATAAAAATATGAACATAAAAACATAAACAGGAACAGCACAGGTTGCTTAGCTAAATAGTCAGAAAAATGCATACCCGTGGAAATCATGGGTTGCGCAAATTTTGCTACATTTACATTATCCATGGCAATCATGAGCTGCGCAGTGAGAGGGTTAAAGGACCTTTATTGCGAAATTTTTTTTGCATTACTTAAAAAATATATGTATATCATGCATTATTTTATAAAATTTAATGTTTCTGCATTAAAAATTTGCTTAAAATATCCATGCATTACTTTTAAGTTTTTTTGTAATATCTATCATGCATTTTATGCTTTGTCATTTTCATGTATGCATATATTTATATCTGTATATACATGCACACTAATACATAAATGCATTCATAAACATCTTTCTATTTCCTTCTAATGATAATGTTTTGGACAGTGTCGGGTATATTTTACATTCAAATACAAACTGATTGATACAGATTCAGTAGATTGTTTTGTCTTACAATGGGTATTTTGTTCAATGCTAGAAATAAGGTCCTTTATAGTTGAGATTTTTTTCTGTTGTAATTAAAATTTTTTGTGAATATGCAACTTCAGTTCTGGTGATTAATAAATATAATCTAGAATTATTCAAATATTTTTTTCCTTTTCTTTCGGTATTTAACTTATATATACATTTAAACATTTGAAGAAAATTAATTTTCAAGATCAAATTTTCAACAACTGATATTCAAAACTGATTTTGCTTCATATTTTATGCAATTATAGAATAACTGAAATATAATTTTTTAAATCTGTTCTGTCTGAAAATGTAATTATATTTTATACCATGATATTTTTTCTTGCTTTTACTTTCTGTTTACTGATGTAAAGCTATTTATATTATTTCTCATTAAAATTATGCAGAATTTGATTTATAGATAGTATTTTAATTAGGAATAAAATACTATTTACAATGTAATAGTATTGTAATAGTGTTGTAATGTGTAATTATTTTACTGTTATGTATTGTGTGTAGTTATTTTAAATTATATATATGGTGAAGTGTATATGGAAAACCGAAAGAACTAGATTTATTTTATTTAAAAATTATGCATATTTATTAAAATTCTATTAATAGACTGAGTTAGTTTGCTGCATATACCTTGAAAATGATGATAATTTTAATTGCATATATATACATAAATTTTTCTCGTTTGTAAAGGATTTATTGGCAAAAGATGTAAAACTCTCCGAATTTATTTTGAATCCCTTGTTGAAAGTGAATGTTAAAGTTGGTAAGTTGCTAATTTTCCTTTTTTCTGCTTTCTTATATTTCATTAATAAATACATAGCTGTGTTATCTTATTTTTCTCATTTTAGTAGCCTTTTTAATGCTTAAGTTATAGGATTAATTTGAATATTTTCATTTGTCTCATTTATACTTGTAACTATAACTGCATTTTATATCAAGTTTTTAAAATATGTTGTAGAGCCTTTTGATGACTTGAAAATAATTACAATATTTGCAAATATAATAAATTTACATGCAGTCAAATCTGTTTTAAGGGGAAAGGGGGTAGTGAATACATAAAAGAATGCACACACACAATGAATAAAAAAAAATTATAAATTGGCTTATCCAAGATATTTCCATACATTCTTATATATTATAACATTAAGAAAAAGTTAATCCCGATCTTAAAGGGAACTGGTAGGTAAAGCTGTGATTCACAGTTCTACATTTCCTGTAAAAATGTTAATTAATATCACCTCTTAACTCTACCCTTGAAGCCCTTTCCATAACTACATCAGATAGATTCCTTTATCATAGCCTATAAAGATTTAATTCTGCTTTATTATCTTGCTTTATCTCAATGGGCCTTGAGAGTTTTTATGCAGTGATTGACCCACATAATCAAGGTTTTAAATGTAGTATTTTTACATATCAATGTGTGATTTATATACTTTCAGTACATTTCTAGATACAAGAAATATTCATCCCGTAATTAGAATTGCAGATTTTTAAACCCAAATTTGAATGAAAATGTTGTAATAAAGATTACATATTTTTCTCGAATATAGATATTTTTTAAGACACTTCATTATAAAATCATCTGTTTTACCTATTTAGTACTAAACACCTTTAGAATCAATGTATAAAAATGTTATAAAATAATTGTTAATGTTTAAGAAATTTGCTGATAGATATTCTGTAAATACATTTCAATGAAATGTAAGTGATTTTGAGCTGTAAGATCTATGCAATCTTATGGGGAACTTATGTTGAGTCATATTGTCAAATATCACAAGTGGCTGAAAGAAACATAAGGGCATAAAGGGGGGGATGTATAAAAAACAACATAAAAACAGGTTTAACTGTATTTAATTGACCAATTATTCCTAATTTTACAAAATTATACCTTAAACTATTTCATTGTTATATCTGAAAAGTATGAATTGAAAATGCAAAAAACCAAATGCTGACAAAAACTTAACTTCGTTTTTCAAAATTAGGTTTAATATTATGTATGAGGTTGTGATGCACTGAAGTTGAGCTATGAAAATTCGATGCCCTCTATAACATGTGTGACTTGCAACATTATGATTGTTATTTTGATGATTGCATTATTATTTTCATTACAATTATGTTATAAATGGACTTGCATGCATAATTTCAGTTTATTGCCTTTCAAGTATGAAAATGCACATTAAAAAATTGTTAATGTGAAAGATCATAAGGTATATTTTTATTAATGCAATTTCAGACTTGTAGATCACCTTTGATAATATAAATATAGGGATATACTGGATGTTCAATATTTAATTGACAGATAGCAAATGTAAATTGAAGCATAATTTTATGAAATAAGAGGAAATGATTTATATCAATATAATCTTTGTTAAAGGAAATTCATTTGATTTAATTTTTATGAATTGTGAGAGGGTTATTGTTTATATACAAAAATGGCATCTTATGTGATGAAATAACTGAGCTGTTAATGGTTATCAATAATGACCAATGTCTAAAAATCATATTTAGTAATGAAGCAAGCTTCTTGCCACTTGATTACTTCTGGAGACACCTAAAGAACTGAGTTTAAAATACAAAGATTAACAGCATCAAAGAATAAAAGCAAATCACCATGGAAACAGCTAATGTGACTCCATAAATGTCGAAATGTCCCAAGAGAAATCAAGAACACACACAGACTTTATATTCTCCAGATAACTGATGATGTTCATGTTAAGGCTTATTAATGTATGATTTTTTTTAGAACTTCAAAGGAATTCAATCTGTTTTCCCCCCCATTTTTTATTCTGTATTATTTAAAGCATATTCAGTGAATTAATTCTGGGCATTTTGTATTTAAAATTCTTGTAGTGTAATCAATATATCTGCAAATTATTAGCATACATAAATCACAAATGATAAAAACATGTTGAAAATGTAATTTAATTTTATGTAGTACAAGTATGATACTGATTTAAAATCTAATTGCTAAGTTACACCAACAAATTATACCACTTTTTTTTTCTTTTTGAAAATCGTGAAATAAATTGTCAGAACAAAAAACATGCTTGAAAAACTAATTTAAAAATATTTTTTTTAGCTTTTTTTAATGCAATTTTTTTGCTAAAAAATAATTTGAAACATCTGGAATATTGTTAGGAAAATATTAAAATCAAATTCTTAAAATGAAAACAGTTGATAAAGTTATTTTAAAACCTGATTCAAACTTCATTTTCATTCTGATACACAATTAGAAACTACAAACATTCCCATCTCTCTTTTTTTGTTAGTTTTAAAATTTTTTTTCTAACACTATATTTTAGGAAAGCAAGTGTTATATGGGGTATTTTAAAAAAAGTTGGCTCATCTAAATGTTGTTAAATAATTTGGAAATATCAGAAATAAGCTAATTCTCAGTTTTCAAAATGAATATTTAACAAAGGATATTTTTAAGTCTGAAGAAAATGTTAATTTATACAATAATAATTGAAACATTTATTTTAAATTCAAAAGTTTATCGTATGTAATATAAAAGTTTTACTACTGATGTTTTATTTTTTAAAAATTTATTATTTTTATGCCTGTGATTTGAAATATAATCTATTTTTGAATTGATATAAGATACTTTTATAATTTATTTTTAGATGCTTTAAAGAAAGTCTTTGCTAAGAAGAATTATTCTCCACTTACTTTGAATTTGATAAGTGAGTCAAATTATGGTTTAAAATCTTAGTAATTTTAGAATAATTGCTTATATGTGTAAAGCATGTGGAGGACAAAAAATAGCAGATGAGAATACTAGAAGTTTAAGTATATGATTGCTAATGCGACCTTTTGCATCAAGTACCAATTGTATTTGTGAAGGGAAATATTGTTGTGTATGGGTGTGGGAATAATACCACCTGGGAATTTTATAAAAAAGGGAATAATTATGAAAGTGTATATGCATTTTATTGTAATATAATTATAAATGTAAAAATTTTATGCATATTTTTATGCATTTGAAATTGTGAGATAGGATTTTCTTGCAGCATTTTTTCGAGTATTTTATATTTCTTACTCTTTTTTTTTGGAAGTGCATATTGGCTATTTATTATGAACTGATTTATTTCATGAAGAAAAATGAAAATATGCATTATTACTAAATCTAAGTTAATAAGAGATTCTTTCTGGGGTGCAATAAGGTTGAAACAGCTGAGCGATTATGGCTGTGAATTTGTGGCCAGTAGTGCATCTATCAAGCCTTGAAGACCCACTATGTGGAGGGGCTAATGCATGTTAAATGTGTTGAGGCTCAAAGTCCTCAAACTTTCTTGGTGTAAAAGTTTGGAGGGTGGGATTCTAGCATAAACATTGTCTTTGTCACTTGACTGTGGTTCAGAATTAGGAAGCCCATTGTTCATAGCTTTTGTGTTGCTTCAAAGTGCAACTTAAATAAACAGACAGTTAAGGGCAATTTATTTTAATTGTACCAATAGATACTGCAAATTTTAGTTGCAAAAAAAAAAAATTGTGTGATCAAAAATTTTAATTTTAAACTTTTAAAAAATGATACACTGTATACATTTTTCATGTTTTTCATGACTTTCCATCAATATATATATGACCACATTTATGTTAAAGATGTAATGCAAATAAAATGCATTGTCTGTAAAAATTATTGTACTTACAAAAAATTTTGGGGTGGCAGTTTGAAATATTATTTGATATATATATATATATATATATATACTCTTTTTTTTTACAGCAAATTAATTTTTTTAAAAAAAATAGTGAAAGATAATCCAAAAAATTATACTTTTATTTTATATTTAGTTAAGTATTTTATTTAGTTTCTTTGGCTGAAAATGGACGTCTAAAATCCTTGTCATCTGTACTTTCTTGTTTCAATGGAGTTATGTCTTCCATCAGAGGGGAAGTTATTTGTCAGGTTGTTACTGCTAAGGTAAGTTAATCTGAGTTGTTTTAGATTTTGTAGATTTTTATAAAATAGTATCTAAACATTTATATTAATAAAATGGAAAAATTTCATGTGTGTGTTTCATATTGCATTAGTATCCATTTTATTTATTGATAAAATTGATACACACTTTATTAAACCAGTTTTATACTAGTGAATTTGTAATAAATATTTTGGATGGTAAATCTTGTTTTGAAGTGTTAAAAAATAATTAAATATGAACTATTTTTAAAATTTAAAACTGCATTTTAAAATTTTTACTATTTTTGAAGTGTATTAATTTATGGTGTATAAAATGCTAAAAGAAGTGCTTATGAAATTGAAATATAATTTCATGAAGTATTTTTATAGATTTCTTGAATTATTGAATCAGTGAAATTTGTATATTAATTATGTGCAGTTTTATCAAGGTTTTAATTGAAAATGTTATGTGAATTCTCGTAGGAATTGTAAATAATTCTGAAAATAATAGTGAGATGCTTGTATAATGTTGAAATAGGGGTTGAAAAAAATATTATTTTAATGAAAGTTTAATTTCATTCTCATTCTTTGTCAATTTTAAATTCTTTCTCTAACATATGTCTTATAATTGCTCCCTTGGCATGTATTCTTACCATATTCTTTTTAAAGAACCACATCTAGCTGTTGCTATTCCTTTGTGGGCATTCTGTGATTACAATAACTAATTCCTAATCACACTTCCATCAGACACAAATAAAATATGCTTGCATTTGACCATCCTGTCTTTTTAATTGAATGTTACCATAAACTGCAGAAATGAAGTAAAAAATACAAAAATAAAGTTCTTATTTCTGTCAATTTCATAGAGCACAATATTCTCAAAAATACTGTCTTTGAACTAATGAAGAAATTAATGAAATGGAGAGAAGTCACCATTTCAAAATTTAATTAAATGTTTGTTTCTACCAAGTTGAACATACCCTGACATTAGTTACACAGTGAATATCCTTTCAAATTTTCAAAACAGCCCAGCTAAAGGTAATTAGAATGCATTAAAATTTTGGGTAATGCTTATTACACAAAACATGAAGTGTGTAACATTTCTGGTAGTGTTAATATTTAAATTAACTGTTTTAGTGATGCAGAATATGTTTCTACTGAAGACCATGTTTTAATTGGGTGATTTATAATTTTTTGTGACTAGGTGGCTATTTTTTGGAGCATATTCATCCAATCAACTATAGAAGCAGATTATGTAGTTTTATGAATGCAGCCTAAGATTTGAGTTTGATTTTACAAAAAATGTATAGCATTAAGAATTATTTTAGAATTAAATGTGTTTTTTCATAATAAAGCAACTTGTAAAAAACGTATACTAAACATATTCCTATTAAATATTCATTTTAAAAGAATTTAGTTTAAGAAAATGTATTTGGTTTGAAGTATATTTCCAACAAATAAAACTTCAGTATAGAAATTCAGTATTGGAATTATATAGCTGGAAATGTGTAAGACAACACAAATTATTATTTTGATAAGTTTATTTGATGTTTTGAAAATATTTTAAACTTTAAATAAATAAAAATTAAATTCTTTTTGGAGTGAAGCTCTACTCTGCAATAAATACATCATATCAACCAATGTATCATGCTGTCGAATTCAAATTTTCATCTTGTTTTCTTGTACTAAGTCAATGTAGTTTTTAGTAATAGGTTTCAAATTAATCCCACTTCTGATTTCTGTTAACTTATGTAATTTGAGGCTTAATTTAGTCACCTAGCAGGCATTTTAAATAGACCTAAGCAACATTCATTATCATAAAATTTACTTTTAAGTCATTCTTTGGCATGCAGTTCATAATTACTTTCTTACAGCATTTTTTTTTAAACCACATTTAATTATTGCCATTCCTCTATAGACATTCAGTCTCATTACTATAATTTAGGTTCATGCTCCCATTAGCCATAAATAAAATGTTTTTGTTTAATATAAAATATGTAAAATATATATATTTGGAATTTATTTAATAAGGATCATATAGATGAAGTATTATCTTTCAATACATGTTTTTTGATAAAAAATGTTTATAATTTTGACATTATCTAATGTTTCTTCATAATATCTATATTCTAGCCACTTGATGCTCCAACTCTGGCTGAATTTGAAAAAACTTTAAAATCTTTTGTTAAGAAAAATGAAAAAATATTTATTGAAACAAAGGTAAGTTCAAGTACTTTGTCATTTTTACGAATTATATTTGAATGTTATAAAACTGTCTCATTTTGACTAATTTTTATAGAAGTAGGTATTTTTGTTCTTGCAATTGTGAATTTCTGAAAAAGATGTAAATTCATATATATATATATATATATAAATAAATATTTTAAATATCTTTTTTTATATTTAAACCATGAAAATGAGTACTATAAATATTAATCTGCTTAAGAAATTTAAAAGTGATCAATTGAAAAATAAGTTTTCTTTCTGCTTAACTAATTGATGATTTCTGAGAATCCTTTATAAATTGACTGTCATAATGCTAAAAAACTTTACTATTGAATTTTTTTTTTGAATTAAATAATGCTTAACAGATAAAATTTTAACGTTATTTAGATATACATACTTAAAAATCCATTTTTCACCATAAATTTTTTTCAAAAAGGCATTTTTTTTTAAAGATTTGGAATATTAGAAACTGTCAAAAGCATTATTTAAGCACATGAAGGTCTCTGACAGAAGTTAGACTGAAAATTTTAAATACAATACATATAGATAATTTTTCTTGGATTTAATACAAATTGAAACCTTGATAAAATATTTTTTTAAATACCAATGCTTGTTATAAAGTAACAAACTTGAAAATTCAAGTATTTCTAAGCATTGAGGCATCTGCATTTATGAAATGTTCTGTATGTGCTTGTAACTATTGAATTTCAAAATATTTTAAAGATATGCAGTTATGTTTTTGTAGCTTATTTTTTTAAAAAAAAGAATTGAGATTTTATAGTAGGTAGAAACTATTTGTGCCTATATCAGCAGTTGCCAACCATTAGAACTTCATGGTTCACTGGATGTATAATTTTAAAATTTTTAGAGCTCTAAAATTAAAAACTATGTGACAAACCACTACAACTATATTGTTGCTTGTTTACATCTACTCACATTTTCATATAACTGAAAACGAACTTTGTGAAAAGTAAGAAAAAACCAGCAATGCACAGCAGTATCAACAAACTAAAGTATTATGGTGCTAATTTACCATGGTTGTCGACTCTCACTTTTTAATGTCTAGATCCACATGCGGAAGTACCTAAAAATTTTCTAAACGCAGAAGGAATTTTTGCTAAAAGTAGTAGCTTAAATTTAAAAACAGAATATAATCCATGTTCTCTAATATAATTAGTTAATTAACATTTTTGAAACAATCTTCATAAAAAAAATATAGATAACACCTTATTTTTTTTCTGTGCACCATCAAAAAAATTTTCATGGACCATCGATTGGCAACTGCTGGTGTATATGAATGTGAATTACCTTTACATGATGGGATTTAAATTTGATGTACATTTGTTAGTTTTTTGTATTTGATATCTAAATATAATTAATTTTTTGAATTGCTTCATCTTTATTAAATACATTTCATTAACACACACACATGCATTTTTTAATTTTTGAAAATGCTGAATTGGACTTATGAATTATTTATACATTTCCTAGTTGTAATACATCAAATAAAATGCTTTATTAGTTATAGTAATCAAATTATTTGATACATGATTTACTAGAGTTCTTAATAATTTCTATCTTATTGTAATAGTAGCTTAACATTTTTTTAATTAATCAATAACCAGAATTTTATCAATGTGGAATGTAATGCTTGTTTGAGTATTTAAATTTTTTGTTACTTAAAGGTTGCCTTACTCTGTATGAAATTGTTTTTTTTTTCAAAAACTTAAGTAGCATTAAACAAAAACTTCCTTTTTTATAGGTGGATCCATCTATTATTGGCGGTGCTATCGTTACCATTGGAGACAAATACGTAGACATGTCTATTGCATCCAAAATCAAAGCTTACAATTCAGTCTTGCGAGAAATAGTATAATGCATTTTTTATGCAATAATCTAGAAAACTAATTTTATAGAGTATAAAATACTGTATCATTAAGTATAAAAATATATCTAAATGGAAAAAAATCAATAAAATTTTTCAATTATTTTTTTAGTATAATTCTTTAATCAAAACACATGTTATATGTATGTATTTAGCATGAAATTAACTGTTCTTATGTGTTATATATAAAACATTTTTGTGTTTAGAGAATAGTTTGCAATTTTTCTTTTGTTTTTAATGTTTTATTTAAAAATCATTATGACTAGATTATATTTTATATTTGCCAAATTCTATAGTAATATAATCACTTTCTTTTGAATCCATATTAAAATCAAAGAATTTCCTATTTGAAGTAGGTAGGAAATTGAAAGGACATTATTTTTGAAAATTGTAATTTAAAATTCTTTTCACTTCTTTAAGTTGTTGAAACACAGTATATAAAAAATTTCACTCTTAAAAAGTATATTTTAAAAAATAATACAAATCCTTGTAAAATTGTGTTTATCATATGTTTTATTTTCAGGAATTATTTTGGTTTATAAATTATTGTAGTTAATGTTAGTATCATATAAATGATATATACACACACAAGCAATCAATCAAACAAGAAATATTTTCTGGCAAACAAAATAGATTCTTTATTAGATGGGTGGTCATGTTTGTTTACTTTGTTACTTCAAAGTGCTATGTCAATAAGGAATCAATTTTAATTAGAAAAGAGAGATTTTGGCTATATATATAGATTGTAGAATGATTTTAGGCAAAAAATATTTTTTCCATTTGCTCAGTTGAGGAAAATCATTTGTGACTTCAGTAATTATATTTTTTGTTACTATATTCTATTAAGCTGAAAGGAAGATGTTATTTTGCATGGGAGTGGCTATGGTTATTTCTGCTCTTTTATCATGCGCGAGAGAATGAAAGGGTTTTCATAGTCAAAATCAAAGTGATCTGTATGGTAATGGGGAAATCCAAAGCATTCTTGAATGTTAAGGTATAATTTAGTTAAAAAAATATCTCGATGTTGTTCATGTGTTAGTGTTTTTATAAAGGGGTGATCTTGTATTTAGTTGTGCTGACTGTATGTTATAAATTTTTTTAAGTGATCATTTCATTTTTTGACTAGCAATCCAGTCTTATAGGGGCAAGTTAAATTGAATTTCTTATATAACTTATGTGTAGGATGGGAAAAAAACCTCGGAAGCTTATAAAATATAATTTGTAATACATACGAATCATTTTTAAAACTCTTGGCTAATATTTATAATGAGAACATTATTGTTAACAACTATTCTTCCGAAAACTCATAAAAAAAATATGAAACAGGCTCTCCTTTTTCATGAAGTATTTATTTTTTTGTTTAAATCATATAGTAGTGGCTCTAAAAATGTTTTGCAACAATATCAACTGCTACAGTATCTCAATAGAGGTATCAAATAATATTTCAGAAACTTATATCTTTTACTTAAGATTGGCCGTGTCTTAGCTTTGGGTAGGACATCATTGGGAAAACTGGTGATAAAGGGTGATATGTGCTGAAAGAGGTTCAGAATGATACATCATATTTTATAGTGATAATTATTTTGACGCCAAAGAAGTTTTTTGTTTTGAAATGTAAATTTATGATAATCAAACAGTTAGACTACATTTACTATTTATTTATTTTTGCTTGATTCTTGTTCTAAATTTAAAAAATCATTATAAATTTATTTAAACATATGGTTTATTGATCCGTTTAATATTTTTTTAAACGACTTAAGTCATTACTTTATGCTCATAATATATTTTGGGCAGAGCATATTGCTTGCAAGTTTATCAAATAAATTTAGGATATATTTAAACTTCTGTTTTTTTTTCTTCTGAATAAGTTGCATTCATTCATAAAGATTTACAAGGTGATTTCATTTGTTGCACATTTATAGATTGTTTAGCTTTCAGAATTACATATTTTGAAATATTAATAAAATTAGCACTAAGGTCCATGCATTTCCCTTGATTTTAATTAAGATGTTTTAGAAAAAAACATACATTTTCTTATAAACTATTTCAATCTTACAAAATAAAATATTGAGAAAACTAATTCTGAATATGTGTGTGGTCTTTAAACTTTTTAAAATTTAATTGAAAACTAATGTATTTATAGAAAAATTAAATAAAAGACGAATGAGATATTTACTACTTGACCAGGTATCTTTGCTTGAGAGATTATGATATTACAAGTTCTGAAGTCATTTTTATTCAAGAATAGGCATATCTTTTTTTAAATCAAAAACCTTTATTTGAATACTAGGAAAATGGCAAGTATATATAGTTTATACAAATCATACATATATGGTGATATTTTTCAAATGACAGAAATGAATTTCTGGAGAATTCAAGTGTTAGAAATTTATTTCTGGAGAATTCTCCAGTTTTCCTATGATGCTGAAAAATGAGTTATTTGAACAATAAATGCATCCAAGTGTGTTTTGTGTGCCTGCACACGGTTTCATTTTATAATATTCTTTTACACTTGGTTTAGTTGTTTATTTAGAAATTGCTGAAAGGTTCCAATTGTGAAATTCATAAACTGATGGTTTTGCTTGATTTTTTTTTCTAAATAAAAAATGTTTTTTATATTTGTTTCAGAAAAATTGACTTCTTGAAATTCAGTGTTTAAAACAAAACTAAATCACTAACATATCATTAAATCTAAAAAATGTCTTTTGAAAATATCTATTTTTTTAATACAAAGAGTTGAAAAGAAATTACTTATTTTATTCAGTATCATTTTTAATTCACAAAGAAAAAAACTATATTTTAATTTTGAAGACTTGTTTGACTGAATATTATGTTGATTGCACTTCTTGACAGTTACTTTTATCTTTTAACATTGGGAATGAAAATTTTTGTTTTTAATTTTACAAGATTTTATAAAAGTAGACCTTTGCATTCAATGAAGAGATTGATGATTTATATATATATACTGGGATTAATTAGTAATTTTTATCAAATACTTATTTCAATTTTTTGATAGGTATCAGTATTTTATCACATTAAAAAATATTTTAGGTTTCATGGTCTATAGGTAAATTTTTCACCAACTGGAATAGGCTTTTTATACCTTTCTTGATTTGATGTTGTATACAAATTACTGGTTTGATGCTCTTCTTGAGAAGATTTGTATGCTGTATTATAATTATTCTCATAAATATCAGATTCGGGTCTTCGGAAAAGTTGATAATGATTATTGTTGACCCTACGTCCTCTAAATTTCAGAGGTAGTTTTCTTCTTGGTTTATCCGAGTATATATTGTATGGCAAGCGGTAAATCTGTGGGGACTTGAGACTAAACGAACCATCTAAATCACCAAAATTAACCCCACTTTGTCCTAATGTTCCAAAATTAATTCCATTTTGCCCTAACATTCCATTTATTCCATTACTACCTAAATGTAATCCATTAATTCCAATGCCCATGTCTTTCACACCGAGTTGCATGTTTGAAGATTCAAGGTCACCAACTCTTAGAATAGTTGGTCTTCCTCCATTTGCACCCAATGAACTTAGTACATTATCTGTATTTTGTCCTCCCAGAACTACAATTTTTGGAGCTGCTCCATTGCTGCTTGAACCTAGGAGGGATGCTAAGTTAATTACATTGCTGTCGCTTCCTTTCATTGAAGATAAATTGACAACATTTGGAGTACTAATTCCTTGTACTGGATAACCATAAGAAGTTGATCCTGTAGACACTTGTGGAGTACTGCCAAGAAGTTGGGATAAACTAATTCCTTTGTTTGAGCCTCTGTTTCCATCAAGAATCATGGTTTTACCACTACCTTGTACCCTGAAAATGTATGAAGTAGAAAACATTTTAGATATAAAAAGATTTTTTTAAAAATAATGTTAGTAAAATATTTTCTATTCATGAAATTTTTTATTCTTAAGAACAAATGGATTTTAAAGAGCCTTATGAAAGAGTTAAAATGTGTTTTAGCATTACTATGTAAAAGAATTAAATGTAGTAATTTGGCAAATGATATAAGTTCAATTAAAGTGTCTTTAAGTTGAGGAAATAATTTAAATTTATTTATATACTTAATATGTTCAATAAGTACTTATGATGTGTGAAATAAAATTATACATTGGAGAATTAAATTTGAAGAAACATGTTACTCTTTCATTATATAAGTAGCTCCCGAAAGTGATCTGAAATTTGTTAGAAAAAATCCTGTAGCCGGACAGTTAAAACATTTTTCTTATATTTGTTTCTAAATGCTGAAGCGTAATATAATTTATTTTTAAAATATTGATTAAGTTTCTTAAAAAATGAAAAAGTAAAAACCTTATAAAAATACCACTAATGTAATTAGACATCAAAACATTTCTAATAAATTCAACACACACACACACATCAATCACATTATCGTCTGTATCCCATTTAAAAAAAACAAGACGTTTAAAGTATTGGTTTTTTCCCCACGTGCTATTTACATATTCTTTTTAGTATTATGAATTAATAGCTCATAATTTTAAGGAAACAACGAATGGCGTTCATAACTGACTATTTTCATCTTATAAATGGTAAATTGCTTTTAATAATGTAAATTTTATCTATTCATCTGTTTGCAGAGGGATAAAGAGATAAGACTAGAGTTGCAGTCATGATTCCCCAAGGATTTGTTTTGCAATAAAATAGGCTGCTGCATGTTTACGTATTGAATCACAATTTTTTTTATTGGAAGTGGTGTAAAAATAAGGCGTGTAAAAAAAAAAACGGATCAACATGGCTATCACCCATTGTTTTAGTCTAATTAACTTTACAAATTCTCAAACACATGAATATTATTAACTCTTCCTTTATTCTACAAACTACTGCGACAAGGTGCAAGTCTCACACAATCTTAAAAAAAAACTCCAAGACAAAGACATTTTTTCACAAATTCTATTTTTAATCAGCTACACAAACAGTTATCAGTTAAACACGAAATCGCAAATGATTTATATATTCAAACAAATCAAAATGTATAATTAAAAATAGCCAAACGATTTATAAGAAAATACAAAATTAACTTGTTAAAATAATGATAGTAAAAAAACCCTTTTTAACGCCGGCGTCACTTCTCGCACTGTAGATCCCAATTATGGATTCTGCTTTCAATAGTACTTGTGTAATTCTAAAGTTATATTTACTGAAATAAAGCAATACATTGCAGGAAACCTGTATTTCATTCTATGTTTGTCGATAATGTAAGTCGTCCGTATCCTCATTGCCAGGCCATTTTTATTTTACATCAAAGGATCATTTCTAATGCTGGATTTTTTTTTGAAAATAGAATTCGGTGAATAGTATTCCTGTTTAGAGTATGAAAAATAATGAGTTCGCGTTGGAAAAATTCATTGTGCTTGTACATTTTTTGGATATAATTGAATAGTGAAATTTCAAATTGTTTCATAACTTTGATTCAATAGGAAATTGATGTAGACAGTCACGGACTGTATCTATCACAATCTATGTTGTAAATTATCTCTTAAAATATTACAAAATATATTTAATATATAAATTCCACTTAAGTATTAAATTTTTAATTTCATTCGCCTGTTGAGCGCTGTGCATTTAATGAAGTTTTATACTTACGGGATTTTGATAACTTCATTTTGTGCTATTGGGATAGGTATAGGAACTGGAATGGGTAGGACTGTCGGTCTTTTGCCAAGAGCCCTTGCAAACGCTACAGCTGTCAAAAACTTTTTCAGATGCAAATAATGGAGCATATGCGATTCTAGGCAGTGCAAATGTATTAAGAATAAGAATGCAATTTTCCATCCTGAGCTCCAGCTCAGAAAATGCATGGTATTTTTTGATTATCTGAAAGTATAAAAGATTCATTAATAAATTTTGAACTAACTAAAACATAACTTTTAAAAATATCTAATTATCATGCATAGTAATTACTTCAGTAAGATATATTGTTTTGTACATAATCGTTACTTTATTAAACATTTGCAGTATTACCTATAGTTATTTCTCATGAAAAGGTCCGCTGATACAAAACTTTTCGTGATTTTAAACTATAGATGACAAGGTCTACATAAGAGCTGGCATTCAACTCTCCCTATCCATGTCATTTTGAATGGCCGCGATAGCCTAGTGGTTATAATCTCGAGCTCGTAGCCAGCGTGTCATGAGTTCGAGCCTACTGCTACTGAAAACTCGCCGTGTGGAGGGGTCGATGCACGTTAAATATGACAGAGGTGCCAGCTTAGGTGTGGTCCTCTTCACTTGAACCGAGGTGCAAAATTACTAGGTTCGTCGCCAACAGTCATCGTGTTGCCTTATAGTGTGGCATTAATACATAGCAGGATTCAAAAGTTCCCGGACTGAGTCAAAAACTTAGAAAATATTACCAAACTGCTGAAATACATCCTCCTTCCAAATAAGATCCTTGAGTTTCAAAGCATTTTTGTGATGGCTTGTAAAGGTCATCAAAACATTTCTGGAATCCATTTTCAGCCATGTTCTTTAGTTCAGTCTACGATGCACTTTTAACGTCCTCTGCAGATTGGTTTCTTTTAACATGCAGGGAACGACGTGTTGAGACACCCTATGTATGTTAAGATCCTTAGTCACTATCCATTGACATGTGGCCGAGGATATCCCAACTGATTCTGTTATTGTTTGAAGCATGTTCTTACGTACCGCCACAGAAACCTTTCCGATGTTTTCAGCTGTGCAGGAAGTCTGCAGACGTCCATAGCGTTTGTCTTCTTCGACACTTTCCCTGCCTTCTCTGAAACGTTGATACCACTCAAAAGCTTGTTTTCGCGATAATGTGTTACAGCCTTACCCCTGCTTCAAAATTTCGTCACTCTCCGTAGCACTTTTTTCCAAACGAATACAGAAATTAATATCCGTTATCCGCTCAACAAAAGCAGTTTCTTTCAATCGCCGACGGCTAAATACATCCACCTGTAAAATACGACGCCATGGCGACCCTCCGATCACGTGATTTGGAACAAACTTTTTTAGAGAAGGGGGAAGATGTTATTGGTAGTCGCGCTACTGCAAAAATTTTCCACGTTAGAGACTCAGTCCGGGAACTTTCGCGAATCCTACTAACTCGCGATAGATATAACGTGCATCAAGTCATACAGCACGATGTGTCTCGAGTGGAATCGACACGTGGCACAACTGGAAAGCTGGCCATTATCGCGGCTGGTCATGAGCTCGCGATAATTTACCACTTGGTTTCTGCAGCCATGCTCTTTAGTCCTTTTTAACTTAACATTAAGGCTGCAGTAACCTGGTGTTCATGGTTGTGAATTTTATCGTTGGGCGAAGTTTAAGTCAAGTCTGTGGCACAGACGATCGTTTTGGAAAAATTAGAATAACTTGTGAGTAATATATGTCGTAATATTTTAGAAATTTCTCTATTTTAAAAAAAAAAAAAAAAAGGAAATTAATAAATAATCTATTTATTAATTCCTTTTTTTTTTCATTAAAGTTTTCTTTCTATTTGACTAAATTTTTTAAAATTTTATCATGGTCGGAAATTTTCTCATGTTAATTTTACTTAATTGCGTAGTTGGTTAGGCGCTAGCCTTGTACTCTTCAGTTTGCAAGTTCGACGACCCGGCCGAAATCGGAGGATTTTCATGATGCAAAAAATCGGCAGCGTTCATGTCGTATGATTTTGCGGCATGTTCAAGAGTGCTTGCTTGGCTTGGGTGCTTTCGGCAAAATTATTTTTCACTTTCTCAGAGCTCAAGTGACTCCCACTGGGGAGCAAACTTGGCGTTAAAATTACGTTGTGGTAATTGGTAACCACATATATAGTGCCATACTAAAAAGTGGTACCAACTCCCGGAGAATGTACTAAGCCTCCATTTTAAATCCAATCCGCAAGCCTAGTTGAAAGGAATTTTTACTGAATTAAGGGGTGTATATGGCCATATCCGCATGTATTTATGTTCCTTGCCATATTCATTAAAAAAAAAACTTTTAATTTTAGACGTTCTACAGCGGTAGCATTTTTATGTATACTGTAATGAATTAAATTAAAAAAAATTGTCAGTAATAGATGGGCATACAAATTTAGATTTTCTTTTAAAAATTCTATTTTTTCACGCGTTGCACCTCTGCGATACGTCAGATTATTAATAAAGATTATCATTAAAATGTTGCCAGATTAGAAGTATATGGATGATAGGGAAGAAACTGAAAAACAAAACCGCAATGTTTAATGCTGCTCTTGCTGAATGGAGGCTCAACATAATCATGGAATCCGAGCATTCATTTAAACGACAGTCTGTTCGCTTTTGATGAATTCGGGTTTCAATTTGTCATGCATGGCTGCACAACATCTCTCCTTATTCACACACATAGTTCCCCCTATAGGTGAAACTGCACCGGGATCTCAATCCCTTCGTAACCATTCAACTGCGTTCAACTGTCATTTTCTTACAGGATGGCTGTTTGAATGGTTCCTTACCTTCTGTATAAGACGGATATTATTATTGATAATTATTCTTATTTCCACATCACTTCAGCATGCATATGCTGATGTCACACACCCAGTTTTCGCTGTTGAAAACAAAAAAAGTCTACCCTGGCAAATGCAAACCAGACTACTTACTAGAAATCCTAATTGATTAAATTTAGATTACGAATTATATATAACTCGATTTGTTCACAAAGATATGTAGAATCAAAAGCTGAAAGCAGAGTGCATGCAATTTTCTTCAAATGATTGAATACATCTCCGGCAAAAATATCCAGCAATTTAAAATAGCTGTCGATTTATCGTTTGAGTTATCTTCCAAGTTTTCTCGCAATTTCATACATTTTGTTTTCCATAATTCTAAAGATGTTAGTTCATTATGATTTATTCAAAAGTTATCAAATATATTCACTCAAAAATTGACAAATTCAAAGAGATTATTAATGGGTTAAGTCTTGTTTGATTAGGAATGAAAATATAGGCGCACAAGCTACGAAATCTTTACATGTTTTGGAAAATTCCTCCTTAAGTGCTTCAACGTAGGTTTGAAGTTTATATTTTTTTTGTCCGTGTTCGAATTATTTACAAGCGCTTTAACATTTGGAAAATATTTGTCGGTAGAAGTATTAATATTCTGAAAAATCTTAATTAATTTTGTTTCAAAACTTTTCCAATACTCAAAAAGTTTAACCACTGTTTGGCTTTTTCCTTGCAATCCTAAGTTTAGTTTATTGAGATGTTTAATTAATCATTCAGGAATATCGATTTGCATAACCATTCTTTATCGTTCAGTTCGGAGAATGTTAATTCTTATTAAGTAAAAAAATGTATACCATGCATGGCACAAACGTTTTCAAGACATTACTTCGACTGAACCGACGGATACGGCAGTATAAAAGGCCCCGGACCACATATTAACTTTAATTTCTTCTAAAAGAGATTTAAATTGCCAGTATACCAATGAAGAATGAGATATGAAATTAAATATTTTAACCAGTAGCTACTACAGAAAATAAAAGCCGTGACGAAATTTTGGCAATAAAACTTTCGTATTGAATTATGTAAAGGAAGATTATTGTACTTTATGTCCTATATGATTGTCAAGTAATTTGACAAATTCTTTCTCCCCCCCCCCTGCCAACCATTGAAGGAGCACCGTCAGAAGCTACACAAAATTATTTATAAAGGAAGAAAGAATATCCTGTAATCTTTCTTTTAATGTAATCTTTCTTTTCACGTTTTAATTTCAACGCTATTGCTTCAGAGCATTACTCATATTTTAAAAAAGCTTATGAATCCAATGTGAAAAGAACCAATGAAAGGAATCACGACTTACTAATACCAGAGCAACCAAATCCTCTTTTTATTTTAACGATTAATTTTCTTTCACATTCTTTTCCCACAGCAACCGCTTTCTTTTATTCAAATCCGTGAAGCATTGTTACCGTTCCTCAATCAAGCGGAAAGATAACACATACAACTTTGATGTGATCTTGATGCTATTAAGCAGCCTTGCTAGTATCTTCTTTCTGCTTTCTGAAAAAATTAGCTGTTACCCGCCCGCTTCGCTGGGAATTTCATGATGTTTTATAAATTTTTACTGCTTATATATATGTATAAATTATTGATATCTAAGTCCTGCATTAAGAATTCGATTGTATTGAAAAATATACTTATACCTGTAACTGTGTCGCCTGTTGATAAAAAAAAGGGGCAGAACTCATCTAATTTGTGTTTTCTAAAAATCTCTAAAATTGAAGCATAGAATGATGTTTGCTCTTTCGTAACCCGAAAACCAAGTGGATTCCCGCAAAACCAATTTTCGGTGGATCTCTACTCCGTAAATTGAACATGCAAGCCAAATTTCAAGTCTAAATCTAACAGAAAAAAAAAAAAACCAAAAGTTTTACTATCAATATCCCCGTAATCCCGTTGAGAGCCGTTTTCCAAAATAACCGCTCTTAGCGGATTTCAACTCAACAAAAGAAAAATACAAACCAAATTTCATTATTATAGTCCTTGTCGCTCGAAAAAAGTAATTTTTTTTTGTCAATACGTCCCAGTAATCCCCTGCACCCCCCCTCCAGAACTTGATTTGCTTAAAATACATTCTTAGTGGATCCCTATTCAACAAAAGAAACATGCTTAACAAATTTCAAGTATATGGGTCTAACAATTAAAAACAGGAATTTTTTTCTGTAACTCCTCTTGACCCCTCGCAACCCTCCTTGGGGGTCAATTTTCGTTTTACTCTTTGTTAGAGGAACTCTATTCCATGAAAGAAACATGCCTACCAATTTTCAAGCAGGATGATCAAATAGTTTAAAATGGAAATATTTATCAATTACGCCTCTTAATCTCCCGAAATTAAACTTGGTAGTTCATATTCGCGAAACCCATTTTGTAGCGGTTCTCTACTTTACGAAAGGAATCTGCTTATCAAATTTCAAGACTGTACGTCTAATAGTTTAAAAATGGGGATAATTATCTATAACGCCACTTGAGCCCCCGCAACGCCACATTAAAGAAACTCACAATTAAGAAATTAAGAACAATTTGAATTAAGAAAAACAGAGAGGTAGAAAAATGAAAGATACCTTGAAAAATATTCTTCGATTACGATATAAATATTAAGCAAATAATAACTATTGTTTAAATGTGACTAAAAATGTAAATAAAAAAAAAAGAAAGGATTAAAACTAACCGTAAAACTTATCAATTTTTTGTTTCTTGCATTGCTTTTTGCTTATGAAGCCTTGATTTATTATTTTTAAAAGTGCATCCGAAACAGCCGATGCTCTACTTAACTGAACAGTGAGATAACTATCATAAAAAAAAAAAAAAAAATATGGCACGTGTCAGCGTATTATCATGTGCGCGTAACACTATTATGTCTCATGAAGAGCATCGGTCGCTAGTAACCAAAACAACGACTTCATTAGCTCAGCTTGGCGTTCATCTTGGCATTCAGTTTCACGTTCACCCGTATAGTTTCCGTTCCCGTAAGAATACGGGAATAAAATATAGCCTATGTTACTCCCCGTTAATGTAGCTTTCCATTAGTGAAAGAATTTTTAAAATCGCACCAGCCGTTTCCGAGATTAGCCGGAACAAACAGACAGACAGATAGACAAAAATTTTAAAAATTGGTTTTTTGTTATGAGTACCGTATATACTTTTAGTGCATTAAGTAAAAAGCTGCTAATTTGAAATTACAAACAGACACTTCAATTTTATTTATTTGTATAGATATACTTGATGCAAATTGAGTGGCTTTTTCTGGAGCCATTTTGAATATCTTGTACCATATGTAAATGTATTCTCCAGACTTTTTTGTTACAACTTGAAATTCCTAACTAAAATTTCATCGTTATCGCGATTAGTTTTAAAAATTATTCAAAAATGAAAATATAATCATCAACCTAAAATTCTTAACAATTATTTACCGTAAAATACGAGGCATTACGCACACCTGTACTTTTAATATGCATTTTTTAATTTTGATGTATATTCGCCGTATAATGCGCACCAGTAGAGCACAAAAATTTTTCAAGAAGGGAAGGGTGGGTCAAGGGTCAAAAGTTCACCATTTTCGTATCATGTACCAATATCCCGAGGTGCCCTAGTGATCTTTTCCTTTTCCCACGGGGTTTACTGCCTTTGGTAAACATGGGCTTCACGAACCCGAGGTACCCTAGTGATCCTTCTCTATTTTCGACCCTCTTTCTTGTCATTCAATTCATTCTTTCTTTCTCTTCCCGTCTAGACCACAGATATTAAAACAAATGTTTGGCGCAGTATAGCCGAAATCGGCTCTTGCGCCAATAAACCCCAAAATCACTCACTCACTCAATCATGTACCAATATGCCGCCGAACATATTCTTATGTTTTTGTCGATTTTCGGGAACAAAAAACACTAAAAAATTAATTATCGAATAAATAATTAGCATTAATTAATAAAATCAATTATTAACTGTTAGACATTTGAAAAAAAAAATTTATTTTAGGATCCGAATTTTTATGGTCCTTAAGTTTTTCCAACCACGCGCCATGATCTCAAATAAATAAACTGATTCGAACCTGACCTTTGTGCGAGTTTCGAGATTTGTAGTTGGCAACGGCTGCAATGTAAATCTAACTAACTTGGCTAGTATTTAAGGAGACCGAGGTTGGTTGAGAAATGATCGTCGGTTTCGGACGAGGTGATTTTGCTCTTCGATTGGGGGCATATGAGATGTGCAACTGGTTTGTTGCTCAGTATTTTTTAAAGATGGTTCGAATCAGTTAACCAAAGTCTGGTAATATTATATTTTGATGATTATATTTTTTTAACTTAATGTTTTTAATTGCTTCAGTGACGAGAATTTTCACTTGGATTATTTAAAGAATAAAAATGTTTTTAACGAAACTGCTTTATTACTATGCCTCCTCGACATTAAATTTCGCTGCCAAGCTTTGCTTACGTTAATTCACCATGAAGAATTATATCTTAGTGGTTATGGGCCCAGGCCACGTTCTATGTCGAGGCAGGTTAAGCAGTTGAACCAGAACATGAACTTTGTCCATTTAAATATTGTTCCAGTATAGAATTATTTCTGAAGAACTTCAGTTGCTGGTATACTAAATAGAGTATCGAATATGGAAGTGAACAATCAGATTCCTGTGTTAACCCAAAATAATTGGAACACATGGAAACAGGATATGCAAGTAATCTTGATGCATTATGGTTGCTGGCAATTTATTATACAGACCAAGCCGGAGGAACCTGATGAAGGGGCATCCTACAAGGAAAAGTGTGACTTCCAACTACGGAAAGATCGATGCTATACGCTGATTTACACTAACATCAGTTCAGATCTGAAGAATCTGATAATAGAAACAACTGATGGAGTAGTGGCATGGAAAATATTAAAGGATCACTTTGAACCAGTGACAAGAGCCAGGGTTATCCAGCTTTTGGATGAATTCTTCGGAACAAGATACCAACCAGGGGAAGATGTCGGAATCTTCATATCTCGTGTAAAGACGGCGGCAACCAGGCTACAAGAGGCAGGTCATAAATTGGACGACCTTTACATAGGGTTTCAATTGATAAGATGGCTTCCTCAGGAATTCCAGTCTACCGTGCAACAAATTTACAGATGGAAAGAAGACTTCACAGCTGTCAAAATTGAAGCGGAGCTGATATTGGAAGCCAATCGTCTTCAACTTATGAAGCAGGACTTGGAGAAAACGGAGACCGTTTGCTTCAGCAATTTCCTTTTAAAGAAGAAGTTGAGCAAAGTTCCTAGAAATATAAATACAGTTCCTGGTGGTACGACTGCAACTCCTGCAGATCCAAGTGGTAAAACAGAATATCAGAAAAAGGACGGTAAGGTATTTAACTGTAAAACTACCAAACATTTAAAACGGTCTAGTAAGATGATAGGTCCTTGTTATTTATGTAATAAATATGGGCATCTTAAAGTAAATTGTAAAGAGAGAAACTCTCGAGAAAAGCCTCCTTCAACTGCAAGTGAAACTTATAACACAGAGTTTAATATAAATTTAAGATTTTGTGAAGCTGAATGTAGTATTATAGAATTAAATAAGCACCTTGTTACTAGTTGTAACTTATTTGAGGAAAACTCTGATAAAGATGTTTGGGTAATAGATACGGCTGCCACGAGTCATTTTTGTAATGACAAGAGTTTATTTTTAGATTTTAGACCAATATCTAACATGAAAATGTCGTTAGCAACGGAGGATAAAAGTTGTCCAATAGAGGGAATCGGTAAACTTAAATTTTTGGTAAAATATATGGATAGTTTTCATGAAATAACTTTTTCAGATGTTTTATTTAGTCCCAAGTTAAGGAGAAATTTGATATCCGGTTCCAGATTAGAAAGTAAAGGTGCGCATTTTGTGGGTAGAAAGGGTAAAATTAACGTTTTCTATAAAGACTGGCTAAAGTTGTTCTCGGCGACACGCCACGAAAATTTGTATTTTTTTAAGCCTGACCATTATATTTTACCCAAGAGTACAGAAATAAATTCAGTTGGTAATGCAACTGACAAAACAAAATGCGGATCAATTGAAATATGGCATCAACGCTTTTGCCATATTAATAACGATTACTTGACAAAAACTAGTAAAAATGATAGTGTAAGAGGTCTCCCACGTTTAGCTGATAATAAGTCGCCTTGTATTCCATGTAAATTAGCCAAGTCCAAGAGAGTTTCCTTTAAAAAGACGGGGGCCGTAAGATCAAAACGTCCACTGGAATTGTTGCATATGGATCTTTGTGGTCCAATGCCAACTGAAAGTCAAGGCGGTAATAAATATTTCTTGAGTATAATTGACGATTACTCGAGAAAAGTGACTGTATTTCCCATTAAGAAAAAGTCGGACGTATTTCATACGTTTATAAGATTTCAGAAACGAGCAGAACGTTTTCTAAATAGAAAATTAATAGCAGTTAAAACTGATGGCGGACTAGAATTTTGTAATAAAGATATGGATACTTTTTTGGCAGAACTGGATATAAAGCACGAGGTAACAAATCCATATACGCCGGAAATGAATGGGGTAGCGGAGAGATACAATTTAACCGCTATAGATGGCATTAAAGCATTGCTTAAGTCGAGTGAAGTTCTACATAAGTTTTGGGGAGAAGCATTACTTTGCTTCACTTATGCGTGGAATAGAATTTGTCACAAAGACAGTAAGAAAACCCCTTTCGAAAAATATTCAGGTAGAAAACCATCAATATTGCATCTAAAACCTTTTGGATGTTTGGCATATGCTGGTGTTCCAAAACAGATTAGAAAGAAATTCGATATGCGTGCAAAAATAGGAATTATGATGGGCTATGCACAGCGTGCTAAGGGTTATAGGATATGGTTAATAGAAGAAAATAAATTAGTCGAGACTATTAATGTAAGATTCGATGAATATAGGAAAGGAATTGATTTTAAACCGAAAACTAATGGTTATCCCAGACTTGATTTAAACTTTCCTTATTATGATGAGGAGGACGATTTTGATACTGTAAGAGATTCGTTAGCGAGTCGTTTAGTTTCAAAGACAAGTACAGAAACTTCCTCAACATCATCTGAAAAACCAGATTTATCTTCTGATAATCGTAGCTTAATCCCATGTTCAGAGGTTAAGTGGATTAGAAATATAGGTAGGGAAGTAACTGAATCCAACGTATATTATAGTATCGAAGGGACAGCAACCCGTTTGAGATCTTTTAACGAGATAGAACGATACTGTAATAAGAGTAACATTCAGTATGACCAGAGTTTGTTTGATTTTAGAAAGGAAGATACTGAATCCCAGGAAGTTAATATGGTTGAAGTAGATATTCCTAACTGTTATAAACAGGCAATAAGATCCAGAGAAGCATCTAAATGGCATGATGCAATGGATAGGGAGATAAACATAATGAAGGAACGCAAGGTTTGGGATTTGGTTGATCCTCCAGACAACATAAAAATTTTAGGAAACCGTTGGGTTTATACTGTAAAACGTGATGAAAATAATAAAATAGTTAGATACAAAGCTCGCTTAGTTGCGCAAGGTAACACACAATTAAAAGGCGAATCATTTGACGAGGTATTGAGTCCAGTTGTTAACTTTACTATTGTAAGATTATTTTTCACTATCTGTGTATGTTTGTGGAAATGGATGCATGTTCAAGTAGATATCACTAATGCCTATTTATATGCTAATTTAGATACTGTTATCTTTATGAAGCAACCAACTGGATATGAAACTGATACTAACAAAGTGTGTAAGTTAAATAAGGCAATATATGGTCTTCACCAGAGTGGCCGACAGTGGTTTTTGGAATTAGAAAATAAATTAATTAAATTGAAATTTAAGAAATTAGAGTGGGTTAATTGTGTATATATGTTTGAAAATAATGTAATTCTATTTTATGTAGACGACATCATAATATTTGGTAGAGAAACTGAAAACGTAAATTTTGTAATAAAATTATTACAGAAAAATTTTGATTTAAAGATTCTGGGTAAAACAAAGAAGTTATTAGGAATAGAATTTGAAGAACAAGATGATGGTCTCTTTATACATCAAAAATCTTACATTCAGAAATTATGTAAAATTTATGAAAAATATAAATATCCTGTAAGTTCATTGCCTATACCAAAAGGCCAAATTCTTTCCAAATTAGATTCTCCCAAAACTAGCGAAGAAATTTTAACGTTTCCTTATAGAAATTTAATAGGATCCTTGTCATTTATTGCTATACGCACAAGACCTGATATTATGTATGCAGTGAATGTACTATCCCAATTCCAATCAAACCCAGGAATAAAACATTGGAATTGTTTATTGAGATCATTAGGTTATTTAAAATACACTCAAAGATATAAATTGGAACTTTCAAAAGTTAAATCACTAAAATTAAGATGTTACTCAGACTCGGATTTTGCTACAAATAGGGATGATAGAGTGTCGATGGGAGGATTCATAACTTTCATTGGCGAAACTCCAATTTCCTGGCGAACTTTTAAGCAAAAATCCGTTAGTCTGTCTACTATGGAAGCGGAGTACGTTAGTTTAACGGAAGCAGCAAAGGAATTTATTTGGTTAGAGAATATAATTAACTAGCTGTTACCCGCCCGCTTCGCTGGGTATTTCATGATATTTTATAAATTTTTACTGCTTATATATATGTATAAATTATTGATATCCAAGTCCTAGCATTAAGAATTCGATTGAATTGAAAAATATACTTATACCTGTAACTGTCGCCTGTTGATAAAAAAAGGGCAGAACTCGTCTAATTTATATTTTCTAAAAATCTCTAAAATTGAAGCATAGAATGATGTTTGCTCTTTCGTAACTCAAAAACCAAGTGGATTCCCGCAAAACCAATTTTCGGTGGATCTCTACTCCGTAAATTGAACATGCAAGCCAAATTTCAAGTCTAAATCCAACAGAAAAAAGCAAAGGTTTTACTATAAATATCCCCGTAATCCCGTTGAGAGTCATTTTCCAAAATTACCGCTCTTAGCGGATTTCAATTCAACAAAAGAAAAATGCAAACCAAATTTCATTATTATAGTCCTTGTAGCTCGAAAAAAGTAATTTTTTTGTCAATACGTCCCAGTAACCCCCTGCAATCCCCCAGAACTTGATTTGCTTAAAATTTATTCTTAGAGGATCCCTATTCAACAAAAGAAACATGCTTAACAAATTTCAAGTATATGGGTCTAACAATTAAAAACAGAATTTTTTCTGTAACTCCTCTTGACCCCTCGCAAACAACTTTGGGGGTCAATTTTCATTTTACTCTTTGTTAGAGGAACTCTATTTCATGAAAGGAACATGCCTACCAATTTTCAAGCAGAATGATCAAGTAGTTTAAAAATGGAATTATTTATCTATTACGCCTCTTAATCTCCCGAAATTAAACTTGGTAGTTGATATTCGCGAAACCCATTTTGTAGCGGTTCTCTACTTTACGAAAGGAATCTGCTTATCAAATTTCAAGACTGTACGTCTAACAGTTTAAAAATGGGGATAATTGTCTATAACGCCACTTCTGGGTCTGTTTTCACAAAACCAATTTTGTAGGGGAATTGCACTCTATGAAAGGAATCTGCTTAGCAAAATTTGAAGACTGTGCGTCCAATTAATTAAAAATGCAAAAAAATTATCAATAACGCCCCTTGAACCCCCGCAACACCACCTAGGGGTCGATTTTCACAAAACACATTTTGCAGTGTATTTCTATCCTACGAGAGGAATCTTCTAACCAAATTTCAAGACTGTAAGTCTCGTAGTTTAAAAATAGAAATAATTATTTATATCTGCCCTTAACCCTCCGCAACACCCCTTGGGGGTCAATTTTCTCCAAACCAGTTTTGTAGCGGATATTTACTCAATGAAAGAAACATTCCTACCAATTTTCAAGCAGGTAGGTCAAATAGTTTAAAAACGAAAATATTTATCTCTTTACGCCACTTATTCCCCTGAAACGCCACTTAGAGGTCTGTGTGCCGAAATATTGGCCACTCGAGGGCGCTGCTGTGCGCACCTCAGTATCTAAAATGTAAATATTGTTAGTGTGTAACTTGTTTTGTAGAATGTAGGCCGCATGACGGCAAGTTCAGTCATATTAAATATTACTATATTCAAAATTGTGTTTTCGTTGAGTAATATGGACTGATCAATTTCTATGGATACTGCACACTCATTCGTTTCATTCGCTAAGAACATTTCGTTTAGGTTCTTAATTCTTTACATTGGTGCATCGGCCGGGAATACGTTTCGCTGCATGTTGGGGTGAGTACTTTTGTTTAGTCTCGCTTTGAATTTGATATTCGTTTAGTTAGCTTATTTTATCATATTTGAAATTTAGTTTATTCGTAACTGTCGGTATTTGGAAGGTTGCTCTGGTATAGTTTTGTTTACTTGTATGCAGATTGTTAAACTGGATTTTGTTTGAATGTGTTGAAATTTATACTAAGTTGGATTTAGAATTGGTGTTATTATTTGTATATTTGTTTTGAAATTATAGTATTTTGTTTAAAATGGATGCAGCAAATCAGGCTTTATTAAAAAGAGCAAAAAGGGCTCGATCTGTTTCGAGGTCCCTCGTGACGAAACAAATTAATAAATTAGAAAACGAAATAAACAATTCAGCCGATAAAACAACAGTGCATGAGATTTACGTGCAATTAATTTCTAAATATGAGGAGCTGAGTACACTCGATAAGGAAGTTGAGAGTTTAATAAATATTGAAAGTCTAGAAGACGAAATCGTAACTCGCGAAGAATATCGAGATAAATTTATAATATGGAAAATCAGTGCTGAACGTTACATAGGAAGAGTTTCGAGCATTGCATTTCAAAATTCGGTCGAAAATCAACCGCAAAACGTAACTCCTTTAAATAATACAGTTAGTTCCGTTTTAACAAATCAACCGCGTTTACCTAAGCTCACATTAGAATCTTTTTCGGGCAAGATATCAGTAGTTTCCCCAGTTTTTGGGCTAGATTTAAATCCGCAGTGGATGATAATTCGAATTTAAATGATGTGGACAAATTTTCCTATTTGAAATCGGTTGTCACATCTGATGCAGAATTGGCTATTCGAGGTTTAACACTAACACCGGAAAATTATGCCAAAGCAGTTAAAATTTTAGAAGATAGATTCGGGCGTAAAGAACTAATTGTAGATTATCATATGAATCGTTTGTTAAATTTGTCCCCTGTCCGTAAATCGTTTGATGTAATCGCGTTAAGAAAGCTATATGATCAATTAGAAATAAACATTAGGGGACTCGAATCCCTTGAAATCTTCCCCGATTCTTACAGTTGTCTTCTGTTTCCGATAATAATGAAAGCTATTCCCCCTGATTTGGCATTAGAATATAATAAAAAACATAATGAAAAACAATCCCAAGTCACTGATCTAACTACATATTTGCGCGGCGAAGTTGAAAGTCGCGAACGGACGGAAATTTTGTTAAAACCACATGGCTCCCACTCGTATCCCAATAAATATTCCGAAAGAGCACCACCGATCTATCCGCAGCCAAATCGAAAGGGTCAAGGTCATTCGCGATTCTACCCTTCTCATAAATCGGGGGTGAGAGCATCTGCGAACGAATTGCTTTCGGCTGTAGTTTCGAATTGTTTATTTTGTTCCGAAGATACTCATGCATCTGATATGTGTGAGAATCTATGCGTTCAGGAAAAGAGAGCCAAATTAATAAAGGAAGGGAGGTGTTTTTTGTGTTGTTATACTTGTTGTCATGTTAAAAAGTGCAAAAAAGAGGTTTGCTCGTATTGTAAAGGTCGTCACGCTCGTGCTATTTGTTTTAAGCTGGAAAATTCTTTAAAACAAAATTCGCATATAGATTTAGAGAAAGGGAAAGTTGACATGAAACCAACGTCTTCAAATTCTGTTCTTCATAATAGAGGTGGAGTTTTATTGCAGTGTGTAAAGGCCGAAGTAATCGGTCATATTTTTTCGGATAAAATATTTTGTCTTTTTGATAATGGAAGTGAGAAATCTTTTAAGAAAAATGTTTCTCGGAGGTTGGGGTTGAAAAGGGTAGGTTCGGAAAGGCTAAATATTTTTTCGTTCGGATGTAAAACTCCTAAAAAACAAACTTGTAGCAAGGTCGAGGTTAGATTAAGGAATATATTAAACGGAGAAGTAACTGTAATTGAGGCATTGGAAATTGAGGAAATTTCAAAGGCAACACTTAGCCTGCCTAGCCCAGATGTATGGACAGAAATGGAGACAAAGGGATTCAGACTAACATTCAATTGTAGTGAATCTTCTGAGAACTGTGAAATTTCATTGTTAATAGGTTCCGATTTTTATTGGTCTTTAACACATCGGATAAAAAGACTTGATTCGTCATTGGTTGCAGTAGAAACTAGTTTAGGATGGTCTCTTCAGGGAAAGTGTGATGAGCAGAGTGATTGTACTTCGGTACATTTGATTCACAGTGAAGAGGAATCGATTTCAGCTGAGCTAAGGAGATTCTGGGAGATAGAAAGTTTAGGAATACGTGACAATGATTCGGTGTCTTTAGGTAATGGAGATGAAGAGATACTTAGTGAATTTGATAAATCAGTTTGTTTTGTAGATGGTCGATATCGTGTTAGTTTGCCATGGAAACCAGGAATGAGAGAGGTTTTACAGAATAATAAAACTGTTGCACGTAAACGTTTTGAGGGGTTGGTCCGTAGGTTTAAATGTGATCACGAGTTGTTCTGTGAGTATAAAGATGTAATCGATAACTATGTTAGGGAAGGTATTGTTGAGCGTACTTCTTGTGATTCTTTATCGGATAGTCAGGGATTTTACCTACCCCATCATGCGGTGATACGTAGCGACAAAACCACAAGCCGTCTTCGCATTGTGTTTGATGGTTCGGCTCACGAAGACGGACATTCATCGTTGAACCAAAGTTTATATACGGGACCAAATTTGCACCCAAATATGTTAGAACTTCTCTTACGGTTCCGAAAAAACCCTGTAGCCTTTACAGCTGATGTAAAATCGGCTTTTCTTCAAATTGAATTGGACCTTCGTGATCGAGAATTTACACGTTTCTTCTGGACTGATAATTTGAATAACAATCCATACGTTCTAAATTTCACAAGAGTCCTTTTTGGACTTAGACCTAGTCCATACCTTCTCGCAGCAACTTTAAAACATCATTTTAAGAAGTACAAAGAACAATATCCTCATACATTTGACTTGCTAAATAGCTCCATTTATGTTGATGACTTCATTTGTGGTAGAAATGATGTTCCGGACGCTCTACGTACTACCTTGGAGTGTTTGCAAATATTCAGTGACGCGAGCATGTTGTTGCGCAAATGGAGAACTAATTCAAAACAACTTGATTTGTTATGGCAGCAAGAAGGTGTCGAAACAGAATTCTCTGAAACTAGTGCCACCGATCTTAAACCACCGATTAAGGTTTTAGGACTCGCTTGGGATTCAGAAAAGGATTTAATTTATTTCGATCCAAAGGATTTATTGAAATTTATGTCACGTAAAACAGAGTCTAAGAGATTTATTCTGAGTGTGGTTGGTCGCATCTTCGACCCCATTGGAATTCTTGGCCCATTCGTTATCAAATTGAAGTGTCTTCTTCAAGATCTTTGGACTCTAGGAGTAGACTGGGACTCTGAACTTCCCCCAAAGCTACGACACAAGTGGCAGCAGTGGAGTAGCGAAGCTGAGGGCTTGACTGAGATAAAAATACCACGGTTCTATTTAGGGGACGTAGATCAAGAATTATCAAGTGTTGATATACATTGTTTCTCAGACGCGAGCAAGTCAGCCTATGGAACAATACTATACTTGCGATTTGTTACTTGCAATAACAAAATCGAAACGAGTTTCATTTGCTCAAAAAGTCGTGTGGCACCTTTGAAATCATTGACGCTTCCTCGTCTTGAACTGGCAGCAGCCCTATTGTCAGCTAGGTTGGCCAAACAGGTGTCATCATGTCTAAAGTTTAATGCCAATATATATTATTGGACTGATTCTCTCATTTCGTACTACTGGATATGTGGCGATTCTTCAGCATTCAAACCGTACATTAAAAATCGTGTTCAAGAGATACAGTTGCTCTCTGATCCGAGCCAGTGGGGACACTGTCCAGGAAAGGACAATCCTGCAGATCTCATTTCGCGTGGTACATCTGCCGTCAAATTAGCACAGAATGAGCTGTGGTGGCACGGCCCACATTGGCTTAAACTAACACCCGATCATTGGCCAAATCGTCACAGAGATATTTTAGATTCGGAACTCTGCTCGGAAGAATTAGAATATCGTTCTAGTGTGCATGTGGCAGTTACCCAACAGAGGGAATCTCTTGTTGACATAAATCGATTCAGTAGCCTTAAAAAACTTTTGAAAGTGACTGCTTGGGTCTTCCGATTTGTGAACAATGCTAGAATCGTTAATAAATCAATGAACTTCTATATTACTGCAGATGAAATACAAAATGCTGAATATTTTTGGCTTAAATATGTTCAATACGAATTTTATTCAGCTGAGATATTAACCTTAAAACGCAACGAACAACTTCGATGTAGCTCTGAAATAAAGAGTTTAGTGCCTTATTTGGGTGAAGACAATTTACTAAGAATTACTGGACGGTTGCTTGAAGCAGACTTATGCTTTGGCGAAAAGCATCCTGTTATCCTTCCCCGACACTGTAAATTTACAGAATTACTTGTTATTAGGGAACATGAACGAATTGGTCATTGTGGCGTATCTGCAACTTTAACTCAACTTCGAAAAAATTATTGGATACCTAAAGGTCGTCAGTTAGTGAAAACAATTATTCGAATTTGTCTCATTTGCAAAAAATACAACGCGAAACCAGCTGACCAGTTGAGTGGTCAGTTGCCTCGAGATAGAATCACCCAATCCCCTCCATTTCAAATCGTAGGAATTGATTTTACAGGTGCAATACTTGTTAAGGACAATCAAGAGACTCATAAGTCTTGTGTTTCTTTGTTTACATGTGCGGTCACTCGTGCCGTACACTTAGAACTTGTATCAGACATGTCCACAAAGTGTTTTTTACTTGCTTTACGGAGATTCCTCGCTCGTAGAGGAAATTGCAAAGTAATATACTCAGATAATGCTCGTACATTTAAAGCTGCTGAAAAGGAGCTAGCATATTTTGCCAACATCTTGAAGGACGGTGAATTTCAAAATTTTGTCGCAGATAAAGGTATCCACTGGAAGTTCATAGTAGAACGTGCCCCTTGGTGGGGTGGATTTTACGAACGTCTTGTTAAGACTATAAAGGATCCTTTGCGTAAAATACTTGGCAAAGCCCTTCTAATGTTTGAAGAACTTTCAACGATACTTTCAGAAGTTGAAGTGATCGTCAATCATCGACCACTGACATACGGGGAAAACGATCCAGAAGAGCCGGAACCACTCACACCGGCCCACTTCCTCGAGTTAGGTTATGGTGACTCTAAATATCCTATACATTTCATTGAACTGATCGACGCCACTACGGCAAGAGAGTCGTACAAAAAAAGAAAGACTTACCAAACTCTTCTTTTAAAACAACTTTGGAGACGCTGGAAAGAACAGTATTTACTCCAGTTAAAAACAGTTAATCATTTTAAAACACCATCTGTTCATAAAATTTTAAATTTAAATGACATAGTTCTGGTTGAAGGAAATGTAAAATTAAATTATTGTGGGAACTTGGAATAATCAAGGAGATATTTATTGGAAGAGACAATAATGTTAGATCTTGTCTTGTAAAAACTTCTAAAGGTCTCTTCAAAAAACCCATTCAATTGTTGTACCCTTTAGAACTTGAATAATATTTGAACTAATTTTGTTTCTATTTTTTCAGATTAATGTTAGGAGATAGCACATTATTAATTAATCTCTGTTAAATTTATTTGTTGTGAGATCTTGAGGTATGTAGCCTAATATTTTCTAATTTGTAAATTGAAGATTTATTGTCAACTTTAAATTTCATTATATTTGTGTATTTTAATATATATTTACTTTTTTCTTTGTAATATGAAAAATTTAAATTTTGATTAGTAGCATTATTTCAGTGTTAAGTCTTTGTTAGAATTGTGTTTGAATAATTGTTTGTATTAATTTTTGTTTGATAATCACTGGGTGAACATTCTGTTCACCGGCGGGGTGTGTGCCGAAATATTGGCCACTCGAGGGCGCTGCTGTGCGCACCTCAGTATCTAAAATGTAAATATTGTTAGTGTGTAACTTGTTTTGTAGAATGTAGGCCGCATGACGGCAAGTTCAGTCATATTAAATATTACTATATTCAAAATTGTGTTTTCGTTGAGTAATATGGACTGATCAATTTCTATGGATACTGCACACTCATTCGTTTCATTCGCTAAGAACATTTCGTTTAGGTTCTTAATTCTTTACAGTCTGTTTTCACAAAACCTTCTTATAGCTGATCTCTACGCTATGAAAGAAATCTCTTTATCAAATATAAAGACTGTGCGTCTAATAGTTTAAAAATGGAAAAAATTATCTATAACGCCCCTCAACGCCACTTGGGAGCAATTTTCACGAAACCCATTTTTAGCGTATCTCTACCCTATGAGAGGAATCTGCTTATTAAGTTTCAAGACTGTACGTCTAATAACTTAAAAATAGGAATTTATAACGCCCCTTAAACCCCCGCCCCCGCAACGCCCCTTGGAGGTCAATTTTCCCAACACCCATTTTGTAGCGGATATTTACTCCAGGAAAGAAACTTGCCTACCAATTTTCAAGCAGGTAGGTGAAGTAGTTTAAAAACGGATATATTTATCTATTACGCCCCTTAATCCCCCGCAGCGCCACTTAGAAGTCTGTTTTCACAAAACCCGTTTTGTAACTGATCATTATTCTACAAAAGGAATCTATATCAAATTTAAAGACAGTGCGTCAAATAGTTTAAAAATGGAAATAATTATCTATAACGCCCCCTAAGCCCCTGCAACACCACTTGGGGGTTGATTTTTAGCAAACTCATTTTGTAGCGGATCTCTACTCTCTGAAAGGAATCCGCTGACCCAATTTCAAGATTGTACATCAAGTAGTTTAAACATGGAAACGATTATTATTAAAGCCCTTAACCCCCCGTAACGCCCCTTGTGTTTCGAATTTAGGAAAATCATTTCTTAGCTGATGTCTACTCTATCAAAGGAACATGTCTACCAAATTTCAAGTCTGTAGGTTGAATAGTTCCAGAGATTTATTAGTCAGTCAGTCAGTGAGTTTTCCTTTATATAGACTGGTTACCCGCTATTGGCATTTCATGATGTTTTACAAATTTTACCGCTTATATATGTATAAATTATTGGATATCTAAGTCCTAGCATTAAGAATTCGATTGGAATTGAAAATATGCTTATACCTGTAACTGTCACCTGCTGATAAAAAGGGTGTTCATCTAATTTTGCATCTTCTAAAATTTAAAATTGAACCATAGAATGATGTTTGCTCTTTCTGTAACCAAAACAAAGTGGATTCCCGCAAACCAGCCCTTGGTGATCTCTACTCCAACATGCCAAATTTCAAGTCTAAATCTAACGAGAAAGCAAAAGTTTTACCAGCAAAATATCCCTGCAATCCTGTTGAGAGCTGTTTTCCAAAATAACCGCTCTTAGCGATTCTTCACTCAACAAAAGAAAATGCAAACCAAATTTCATTATAGTCCCAGCTCGAAAAGTGTTCTTGTCAATACGTCCAACTTCTGCCTACCCCACAACTTGATTTAAAATTTATTCTTAGTGGATCCCTATTCAACAAAAGAAACATGCTTAACAAATTTCAAGTATATGGGTCTACAAAAATCTGTTTTAATTGTTAATCCCTCTGACCCTCGCAAACATCTTTGGGGTCAATTTTCATTTTACTCTTGTTAGAGGAACTTCATTTCATGATAAGAACATGCCTACCAATTTTCAAGCAGGATGACCAAGTAGGCTAAATATTTATCATCATTTTAATTCTCCCAAATAAACTTAAAGAAGCTGATAGTTCCATTTTGTAGTGCCTCTACTACGAAAGGAATCTGCTTATCAAATTGACTGTAATGTCTAACAGTTTAAAATGGGGCAATTAATTATAACGCCACTTCAGCCCCTGCAACTATTTCTGGTCTGTTTTCACAAACCCATTTTAGAATTGCACCATGAAAGGAATCTACAAAATTCTCCAGTGATCAGTGTCCACTAATAAAAGGCGAAAAATTATCAATAACGCCCCTTGAACCCCCGCAACACCACCTTGGGTCGATTACAAACATTTTTCAGTGTATTTCTATCCTATGAGAGGACCAAGCACCAAACTTCACAAGACTGAGTCTAATAGTTTAAAAAGTAATAATTATCTGCCCTTAACTCCCGCAAACACCTGGGGGTCAATTTTCTCCAAACCTGTTTTGTATGGATATTTACTCCATGAAAGAAACATTCTACCAATTTCGCTGGTAGGTCAAATAGTTTAAAACGAAGATATTTATCTCTTACGCCTATTCTCCTGCAACGCCACTTAGAGTGGGTTCATTGTTTTCACAAACCTTATAGCTGATCTCTACTCTGTGAAAGCAATCTTTTATCAAATATAAAGACTGTGCGTCTAATAGTTAAAATGGAAGAATCTGTAACGCCCTTAAGTCCCTTCAACGCCACTTTAAAGCAATTTTCTTCTGAAACCCATTTTAGCGAATTCTACCCTAGCGAGAATCTGCTTACTAAGTCAAGACTGGTACGTCTAATAACTTAAAATAGGAATTTATGAATGTTTAAACCCTGCCCTCAAAGCCCCTTTCCTTAAAGGTCAATTTCAAACCCATTTTGTATGGATACCTTTCAGAAAAGAAACTTACCTACCAATAAACATGTAGGTGAAGTAGTTTAAAATGATTCATTACGCCCTTAATCCCGGGCAACGCCACTTCCTAGAAGTCTTGTTTCAAACCCGTTTTGTAACTGATCATTATTCTATAAAAGGAATCTATATATCAAATTTAAAGACAGTGCGTCAAATAGTTTAAAAATGGAAATAATTATCTTATTAACGCCCCTGCAACACCACTTGGGGTTGATTTTTAGCAAACTCATTTTGTAGCGGATCTCTACTCTCTGAAAGGAATCCGCTGACCCAATTTCAAGATTGTACATCAAGTAGTTTAAACATGGAAACAATTATTATTAAGCCCTTAACCCCCCGTAACGCCCCTTGTGTTTCGAATTTAGGAAAATCATTTCTTGCTGATGTCTACTCTATCAAAGGAACATGTCTACCAAATTTCAAGTCTGTAGGTTGAATAGTTCCAGAGATTTCGTGATTAGTCAGTCAGTCAGTGAGCGAGTCGCTTTTCTCCTTTATATATATATATAGATGATAAAAGTTTGAATTTGGAATTATGTGAAAATGTAATTTTCTGTGACAATCAAGCTGCTATAAGTTTTTCCAGTTTACCAGTAGAAAATTATAGAACGAAACATATCGATGTTCGTTACCATTTCTTAAGGAATTTATTAAAAGACAAGGTTTTTCAAATTAAGTGTTAGTACCAAAAATAATTTGGCAGATATTTTTACTAAACCCATGATAAAGGAAAAATTAATGGAATTTTGTAGAAAATTATTTTCTATTTAAGAGAATGGAACTTTATTTAGATTAAAATATTTGTCTCTTGCAATAAAGATATTGTGAATAAAGTATTGTATGCAACATATTTTTATAAAATGAAATTATATTACTGATTTGTAAGAGATAATGGTGCGGAGGTTGGAAAAAGGGGACCGATTGTTAGACATTTGAAAAAGTTTTATTTTAGGATCCGAATTTTTATGGTCCTTAAGTTTTTCCAACCACGCGCCATGTTCTCAAATAAATAAACCGATTCGAACCCGACCTTTGTGCGAGATTTGTAGTTGGCAACGGCTGCAATGTAAATCTAACTAACTTGGCTAGTATTTAAGGAGACCGAGGTTGGTTGAGAAATGATCGTCGGTTTCGGACGAGGTGATTTTGCTCTTCGATTGGGGGCATATGAGATGTGCAACTGGTTTGTTGCTCAGTATTTTTTAAAGATGGTTCGAATCAGTTAACCAAAGTCTGGTAATATTATATTTTGATGATTATATATTTTTAACTTAATGTTTTTAATTGCTTCAGTGACGAGAATTTTCACTTGAATTATTTAAAGAATAAAAATGTTTTTAACGAAACTGCTTTATTACTATGCCTCCTTGACATTAAATTTCGCTGCCAAGCTTTGTTTACGTTAATTCACCATGAAGAATTATATCATTAACAAATAGTTAAATTTTGCGTACTATAAAAAAAATCAAGAGCTTTGTGCGGGGGAGGGGGTCCGGACCCGGGTCCCCCCCTGAGTGCGTCACTGATGCGCACCCTCTTTTTTTACCAAGAAATCTGAAATGTACTCTTATATTTTGAAGTCATTTGAGATATTATCCCAGGCTTTTGAAAAATAGTATACTTCTAATACTACAACTCATTAAGTTCATAAAAGAAATGACATACGTTAAATAAACAGTATTCCGATTTATGTAGTAGTCTAATTTTTTTATGCTCATCTCATTTTTTTTATTTTTAAAGATATCATTTTTATACCGAGCATATAACGTGCATCCGTAAATTTTAATCTTAATTTTTGTGTAAAAAGTGCCTGTTATATGGTGGATTTTACGGTTGATTATTACTTAATTACTTAATCACTCGTAGAAATTTTTATCAATATTTCTAAAACTAATGATCAGATTTAAATTAATTTCGAAACATAAACTATTTAGACCATTCACATTTAATTCTGTAAGAAATACTTTTTTAATTTGTCTATCTGTGGTTACCAAACTAATTAGTTAATTCATCGACCTCATAAACTAGCTTTAGCGCTTTATGTTGAACCTGCATCAGAAGATTGGATAAAGTGTTTCAAATTCCAAGAGGACTGCGCAGATTTTGAAGGTGAGAAATTTGAGTCTGATATATTTGCTATATATAACAATAACTTTAAGTTGTTCCATCAATTTTCTATGAACTAGAATTTCTAAAAGAGTGAAATGAATTAATAAGCATCTCTTTATACTTTCCTAATAATATATTTTAGTATTCTAATTATTAGTATTAGTCACAAATTATTTAATATTCTTAGAAAGTTATAATAAAAATTCAATTTTTATTAGAACTATCATCTAGCACCAGCAATAGGACAAAAAGACACTTATGTATTGCTTTTAAAATGGAAAAACAACATTGGTTACGTTAAAATAGAAATTTCTCCATCAAGTATTATAACAAAAGACCATTAAAATAATACATGCAAAGAGAAGTTTACCACAAAAATAAATTCATTAAATGAAGTTAATTGTTAGAATAATTAACTTGACCCGAATTCTTCTCATAAAATTTGATTTAGTTTCTTCATTTACTTTCGAATTTGAACAAAGGTTAAAATTTTTTTTTATGAAAATTAATGTATTCATTTTATACAATTCTCCTGAAATTTATTCATACACTTTTAGTTTCATTCTGTAGCATAAATAAAATCGATTTCAATGACAAAGTGGTTATATATTTCATTACATTTATCCAACCTATTTTCATTTTTGAATTATAAGCTCAATGTTATTTATTTACCAAGCATAACTTTTTGACAATTCTGAATCACTGGCGAAAATAATACAGAGGAAGGGGGGGGGCAAATAAAAGTGACCCGTATGAGTGAATACGATTGGATGATGGGAATGTGACGTTCACACCAAGTGATCGAAATCTGTTCAGATCTTTGTGCGTGTTGTGTCGTGGGAGCTGATCGGTGCACAGGTGAAGATGGTACTCACAGTACCACCAAGGCTGTTATCTGTGGAAAGTTACGTTAAAAAAATTCGTGTAAAGTGTGCTCAGTTGTTCGCTTTCTATCTTCACTCCTGACAGAGTTGTTAATAGAAGTCAGTTTGGTCCTGGTCCTAACTGGCCACCCAGGTCACCTGATCTGTTAGTAAACCCTTTTAACCTTCAAAAACTGCAGTAAAATATTTCTAATGAGTTTATAGCAATTCCAGCAATCCACCTTCGATCTGCCTTCCAAAGCTTGCTGACCTGAGCCAAAAAGTGCCAAGAGATGAATGGTGGTCATCTTCAGCATCTGCTATAAGAAAGTTATCGAACTATCTCCTTTCCTTTGCCTTGTTTCTTAGTTAGTAACCTAGAACTCTGTTCTCCGGGCCACTTTTATTTGCCCCAATCTGTACAATTGACTAAATATATATTGATTAGACAAATTAAACTGGCTTCACAAATAATTGCTTAAAATTTATTGTTATGGAAGCTATTTATCATTTATATATATGGCTTTATTTCTCCCTCCTAACATTATACATTTTTTTATTTTGTAGTTTGAAATTTGTGACGGGTCTATTCGCGATATTCTTCCTATTAATACTCTTGGGGAAACTTTGGGGCTAGCATTCACATTAATTCACAGCCTTTCAAGAAGAACACGTGATATATGTAAATTAGTTTGACTATATAAAGTGTGTGTGTATATATATATATAGGTTTTGTAGTTGTAACAGGAGAGAAGGAGCCGTGAAGCTGTTAAGTAAGTGTGCATATCGAAGTATTTCATTCACAAACCTAGCGCACGTTAAGAAAGTAATTGCTGAGATTAAATTATTAGATTGAAGATTTAAGATAGTAGAATTAGAATTAGCTATCAGTGCATTAGTGCTTTTTCTCCTTATCTATTTCTGGTAGTCGGGTTTACTTAGAGTTGGTTATTAGGAATATACTACGCTTTAGATATCAATCCTAGGTTTCTTCTTATAGTTTCACTTATGATTGTTTAAATGTGTGTTCAAAGGCTGAATAAAACTAATTGTTATTATGGAGTTGGTTGGGGATGCTTTGTTCCCCCCACACCTAGAGCTACGCAGGACGGAGAGAGATGGGTGCCGATTAGACCCCACCCTCACAAATTTATTTCCATGCTTTAATTTTCTGGATTTTTTTAAGAATATATTTATCAAATGATTTTCCATTATTTTTTTAAAGGTTGCAATTCAAACAAACTCTAAATACATAGAGATAAAAATATTTACTACTATTTAAAATGCGATGCAAACAAAAGACAAGTGGGTTACAAGAAACGAACCTGTTAAAGAAAGGAAGACTTCTTAATAAGATTAAACTACAACAAATCCTGGTTATACGGTTGCATTATCTCTTTATATTATAAAGAAATGAAATAACATAAAATACTTTAGAATTTTTGCAATTTTTTAAACCGATTATATTACCATCTTATTGATCTTATTATAACATCCGATTATATTACCGTCTAATCTTACAGATTATCTTTATAATATTTTGAAAGGGTTAAATAATTAGGGGGAAAACACGCACACGAAAGAAATGAACCAGAAAGGACATCACAACCTTCTAAATTTTCAATAACAAAGTTTGGGGAAGTTTCATCTGTATTAGTTATGCATGATTTAACAGTTCCTGGATTTTGAAAATGTGATGGTTACGTAAGAGCTTTTGAGAATTACTCGAATCATTTTGTCACAGCCAAAAACTAATAAAAATATATTACTTAAGTAGTTGAAAGCTTGTTCTATGCAACAAGTAAATATTTTTTTGTTCTGGTGTAAGTGTATTTTATGACAATATATAAAGCCTTTTTGTTCTGAGCTCTATAAAATTCAAGAAAAAAGTCTGATCAATGGATTAAATTGCTTTGCAGAGAATTTTCATTGAGTTTGTTTGATGTAATTAAATAGTATCATTTATTAAACGCGATTAAGCTGTGTTTTCTGAATTACTATAGAAAGTTCCTTGCTAAAGTTGTTCGTACTGTGTTGCATTCTAAAAATGGAACTTTTATGTTGAAAGTTATGAAACTGTTTACTCAAGTTTTTAAGTGGAAGAAAAAGCCCCCATGATATAAATAGCAAGTTCGTTATTGCCTTATCATTCATAAGCAGAAGCCATGGTGTTTCTGAAACATTTTTCTATTTTTTGTTAACCAAGCTGACAATAGATTTAAAAAAACATTTGCTCTATGCATTTACATAATTTGATTAAAAAAAAAGCAAAGTAAATCTTTATTGACAAAAAATACAAAGAAAAATGCTAAAAATGTCATGTCATGCAGCTACAGAAACTCACATAAACGTTCGATTATTATTTAAAAATAAAGAAATCATTGATATGCCTCGTACCTTGGCACGTGGCAGAAGCAAAGGTGTACTTATATCTTAGAATTAGGTACAGTTATATTGATATCTTTTTTTACACATACTACACTTTGAGAGTATTGTTAAAGTACTATCAAATTGTGAGAGAATTGTGGGAGTCGACAGTGTAGAGCAAGGTTACTCAACCTTTTCCTCTGCTGGGCCACATACATTTGACAACTATTTCACCCGGGCCGCAATATGAGGATTAGGGGGGGGGAAGGGATGGTATAAGATCAAAAACATTTAAAATTCGGAAAATTTATCAAAATATTAACATTTAAAATTTTAGATTTTAATTTAAAACTATATTAAACTTTCTCTGTCAAACTCGACTCACAAAAAATATTTTTAATACATTTTTTACTCAGTTGTAAGTTAATTACGATTTTCTTTCATTAATGATCCAAAGTCCCTTGTTTGCGGTCTACTGTCTTAATAACAAAGCTGCTATGTATTTTGATGATTTGATTTTTTTCTTTTGGCAAAGACTCATTTATTTTTATATCAAATATAAATTTATCAAGTGCAGCATGGTAGCAAAGAGTTTTTACTGAATTCCAGACTGAAATCAGTATTATTTGTTCAAAATTAGTTCAGATTTACTTGTGCATTTTTTGTTTCAAATTTATTCAAATACTTTTTGATTTTACTAAAAAATATCTGAACAAGTAAATGAATTAATCAAAGAGTACATCAGTTAGTTTTTCTTAAACTAACAACTTCTGTATCAATTTATATGTTCATCCTTAACAGTTTCCTATGTTTATCGATATACATAGTGCAACAAATTTTATTGGATGCTTTTGTTACCGCTGCATTTTCTGATATAACCACCGACAGAATATTCTGTTGCTGTTGGAAAATTTTTTTCAAGAGTGATGAGCATCATAGTGATGAGCAAAATGATATTTTTTAAATATCATTTTAATGACAAATCAAACAAGGTGTTGATCCATATTTGTTTTTCTCTAGGAAATAGTCAAGATCCCAATCGTCTTGAAACAACATACAGTCGGACTCCAATTTAAAGGATTCCTTGGGAAAGAGCATTTTGTTCGTTAAATCGGGGTTTTTAATTATATCGGAATCAAAACAAAATAAATTTTTTTGCAACTACAAAAATGAGCAACTGCACAAAAAATGTCCATCGTTAGAAATTACACACTTTTTATTCAACAGCTAAAATTACTATTAGTGACTTATTACGCATAAGTTAATTGGACATTATAAAATATTGACTAATAGATGTTTGAAAATCTTTTTGATTCCTGACGGGAAATAGTTCTTTTCCGACTTATATTGCAGAGAAAAAAAGTACAGCGTTATTTACGTCCTGCTACATAAGGTATGTTTTCACAGTTTCCATACAAAGTTAAGCTTTAGAAAACGTGACAGTTTTGATAAGAGTTTCATTGTCAATTTCTGCATCACTATTTATTGGCTCCGACAAATCAACAATTTCCAGAATCTCAGTTACGCATATAGGCAGTCCGTCATCAAATGGAAAAAAAATCGTTAAAATCTTAAAATATCCTTTGAGTTGTGGAGTGGGATGAGATAAGAAAAGAGTTTCCTGTCCTATTCAAATATACGATAGGTTACCCTCATGACTCATCTACTCCTGTAGAGTCTGCATCCTTCCCCGTCAAAATTGCTACAAACAATGTTCTTTCTGTTATGGACGAAAGGTTTAGGGTTTGCATCTCCGGTCTGAATTATATTTTGAAATAAAAGTCGTTTCAAGATGAAACGCTGGAGGAGTTGTGTTTTTATACGCTTATTTACAGAAACACAAGAAATAAAGAAATGCTTTTTTTAAAAAAAATTCATTATGTACTATTTTTATTTGTTTGTTTTTTATGATAAATTTATTTTTTTATTTGTTTCATTAAAATAATATTAAATCAATTTTTAATTATATTTTCAATTTTATTATGCAATTTCAACTATGCTAATATGTAAGTATTTTTAATAAATAGATCAATCCTAATCCGGGACCAATCCGGGATTGGGATAATGTAATCCCGAAATCCCGGGATTGAAAATATGACACGGGATTGCAAACCCTAAAAAGGTTTGCCATTTGAAAAAAAATTCATTTTTTTAAATACAAACTAATAAAATCCCCCCCCCCCAGTGTTTGAAATAATTCGTTATTTCGGGATTTATTATTCGTTTAATAGGGGTTTTTGCCTTCATTTTAATCAGGGAAAGAAAAATTAGTTAAAACCCAAAAATCGTTAAATAGGGGTTCGACTGTATATTCTTTAAACTATATTTTTTGCTGAAAGACATGAGGGTCAATTACAAATGAGTTTCACCTATAAAAGGGTCGCTACTTCACTATTATTTGTTATCACTAACTGTTACAATTACAAAAAGAAAAAAAAAAGTTATCTCGCAATTCGTACCAGCACGACACCGATAGCAAAAAATGATAGGTTTGATTGTTTGATTGATATAATTTCTCGTTACATTTATAATGCATTATTCTAAAATAATTGAATTTGTGTAAGTGCAACGGGCATGACTGGGCCACTCAGAAAGGTCCGGCAGGCCACATGAGCTCCGCGGGCCGCAGGTTGAGTGTCACTGGTCTAGACATTCCAGATGATTTTTTGACTTTTAACTCAATAAGCGAGTTCCAGTTTCTGCATAATAAAGAATTTTTTAACGAAAACCTCATTCGGTTTCTTTTGATCAATTTCCACATCAATCAATAATCATTCAAATCCTTTGATGACATCCTTTTGAATACTAAGCACTTTATCTCGTGAAGTTTTCATTGTTTTTACAATATTTTTCATCCCTATCTTAGCTTGAAATTCAGTTGTTACTTTGGATTAGATACACGTCACAGATTTTTCATCTTTAAGCTGTTTATAGTTAATGCAATTTCTTAATGCACCTAAAATTTCTTTTTTTTATTTAGATGATAGTTGCTCAGCCTTTTAGTGAGGAAATTATATAAATTTATGGTTTCCATATGTGAGCGCTTAGTTTGGATATTATTAAATTCTTCAAAATTGTAGTGTTATAATAAAAATGATTGAGACATATTTTATTAAATATTCATAGATTTAATATTTCAATAAAGTTGTATAACATTGAAAATAAGTATTTAATTTTTAACTTTTTAGTATAATCTTATTCCTTTGCAAATAAACTCGATTTATTTTTCGTAGGGAATAACAGATGAAAGAAACTCATTAGTTTTAATCCAGCCTCATCTTCAGCTGTAAATGAGAAATTAATTTTCCAGTAATATTCTAATTATTATAAAACGTTTGCTATATTATTCTTTTTATCTTTTTTTTTAATAAGAGATTGATCAAGAATAAATATAGTCAGGGTGGTAAGGAGCTTGGAATTTTAATATTAAAATTTTTTTGGAAAAAATATCTATAAATTGTCCTACTGTTGTAATCGATTTTCTTCTCAAATTTCTTATATCTGGGATTTGATAAAATATTGCTTATTTAGAATTTTGTTTTTTGCTGTTTCTACAAAACACATTTTCCTAAAGGCTTTTATATATTTTACGCATTATTTATTTTAAAATTAAGGTATCTATAGCAGAAAAAAAACACTCAATTTTTAAGGTGCACAAAAAGTTTGTATAAATGTTAAAAAATATAAAAATTAAACCAAAACTTTAAAAAAACTGTAAAATATTCAAATGAATATTAAATCTAAGTGGATACAAAAAGAGAATTAAAAGCATTAAAAATTCCAATATATTTAATATCCAAATCAGTTAGTTAACAAAACCATTGAAAACTGATTTATAAGAATTTAAGAATTTCTGAAATGGAGAAATTTTTAAAAGTTATATTAAATAAATGTTGGACTTTTTGAACATTATTAAATCATACACTCAAACTTTGATTTATATATGAGGTAATAATAAAATTAAAACTCTTAACTGTTTATTTATTTACTTTTGATTGCAATATTTTAAATATTTATTAGTTTTTCATAGAATCTTTATACATGCAAATGGAATTCCAATAAAATTTTTTTTCTTTTTTTAATTGTAAATTGCAAGATCTCAGAATCAATTTTTAGTGAACTTAAGCAATTAGAATTTTTCACTGAAAGAACTATTAACTCATGGACGAAATCTTCAAAAATGCATTTTTTATTAAACATATAAAATGAAAAATATTGTATATTTCTCTTTGTATATGCTAACACGCATACTTACACAACCAAAATAATTCATTTTTTAAAAAATTCTAAAAATATTAAATATTTATTTTTAAAGAAAATAACAGGGCATTATTTTTTTACAGATGCATTAAAATTATGTTATGAAGAACTAACTTTCAGCTGAATTTTTTTATATATGAAATATTCTAAAATTAATATAAATATCCAAAAATGCATGCAATAATTTCAATACTTTAAAATTTATAAACTTTTTATATGTATACAGTTCACTGTATCTTTTAATAAATATATAACGTCGCTACTACATGTATTAAAAAATATCTTCAAAAATAATTAGTCGCTATTTTGTACTATAATATTATACTTTAATTAAAAACTTATTTTAAACTTTATATGTTAAAGTATAGAAGATGAAATATACATATATATTGCACAATGAAAAAATAGATTCTTATAAAGAAGAAAAAGCAACATGCGTAATTTTATGATATTAATTTTAAAGCACTTTTCTATTCTTAAAAGTAAGTTTTTTATTACTGCGCTGTTTTTAAAAGACTTAAATAGGAATATTTCAAATACCGTATTTACTTGAATCTAAGCTGCATTCCCCCCCCCCCCAGTGTTAATGCTAGTGAAAATGAGGCGAGGCTTAGAATCGAGGGGGGGGGAAACTAGTTGGATGGGCAATTTGAGCAATTACGGGATCACACGTATGCATTTAAAAGTTTATAATATGGTATAATAACAACTAATTATTCACTTCTGATTAGTTCACATTTTAAATTTATTTGAGTTTCGTAAAATTGGATATCGATAAACCATTTTACACTATTTTTCATTTTTCACGAAAACTTGTTGAAATGTAGGGGTGCGGCTTAGAATCGATGGGGGCTTAGGTTCGAGTAAATACGGGGTATATATCTTAAAAGTTATTACATACAACCATTTGCTTAAGGTATCCGACTGCTTGCGACAGCTTTTTTTTTTTTTTTTAAAGATGGAAATATAGGGACTTTTTTGTGGTTTTTAAATTTGCTTAGTACATTTTTAGAAAAATATGTTAAAATTAAGAAGATAAAAACAGATTATTATTACTAAAATGTGTTGGAAAAAAACTTGGTAAAAATTCTTAAAAAAGATAGCTTAAACGGGGCACATTCTGTATTAAAACTTTATGAACAAATTTTCAATTTTTCAATTCTGATGTATTGCTATGTTATTCATTTTCGAAATGATCTTCAGGATAAGAGATATTTTAGTTTTTACAAAAAGTAGAACACTTTATCTTAGTTATTATATGAAATTGCTTAAAAAAACAGTGATTATATTCACATAAAGGACTCTAAATTTTGTAATGAAACAGTGATTGATAAATCTGAAGGTTAAAACACTTCTACTATTATACAGAACATACACAAAAAAAATTCAGTTAATTATTTTCAAAACTTTCTGAGCAATCGCTGTTCCCGTTCGAGGATTTAAAAAAAACACACATTTCGAGTAAAACACGTTTTAAAGTATGACATCTTGCTTAAAGTAATGACATCTGCTTTTACTAAAACACTTGTAGTGTTTGTTCTAGTGAACGGAAAATAATAAACTTGGTATTTTTATAAAGCAAATAAGATGGTCTATAAAATAAAACCATAAAAAAAAATTGTCAATTTTTGACAAAATTCACAATTTTAGGGTAGTCGGATACCTTAAGACGAAAACAGAAGCAAAAATTATAAAATATACTCACCTCTTAGTATACGAAATATTCCTTATATATTTATATTTTTAGTAGCTATAAATGCAAAATTGCTTTCCAAAAAGATTTCCTACCAAGACGATGACCATCTTTCTAGAAATAACCAAGTCCTCTCTAAAAGTACACCACATCTATCTCCGATTGATTACTGAATATTCTCTGTTTGACAATTTGTGATGAAGGTCAAGTAAAACAAAATAATCATGGGACTGCCACTGTTAATGGAATCTTCCGAAATGATAAACCTATTTTTGGTATTTAGATTTGGGGATGTTCGTGCAAATAAATGCTCTTATCGACCTACTTTGCTCGATACACTTGACAGAGTAAGAAGTGCATCAATCCGGTGCTTAATGAATCTCAGACCACGGTAACGCCGAAGGAAAGTGGCGGTATTTCGATTTCTCATCCGAGTGTGTGACATTTGAGAGAAAAAAATACTATCCCTGAAATCATTCAACCAGGATATGGAAGGGTCTGTTATCCTAATCCAAGAAGGAATATTGCTTACGATGGGTTAATTTGGTTTATGTTGACAGACTTCCATTCATTTATCTTTCTCGGGAGAGAATAAATTGGTAGTAAATTAAGTTTGGATGAAAAGAGTTTCAAGCTATGGCGGTGTTACTTTTTATTATTGATAGAATAAAAAAAAAAACTACCGGTGAAAAACTACCCCCACCACCCTCGGTAGGGGCCTCGTTTCGGTCTCGACTCTGTCTTAATAAGGTCATGATCCGGATAATTTTAATGGTCAAATATTATTCTCTTACATATTCTCCGAAAAACAGAAAATTTCAAACTGCATACCAACTGGCAAAAGTGGTAAGTCAGTATTATTATGTGATGACCATTGTCCATATCTAGGCTTAGGCCTAATACCATAAACAATAATTCAACTCATTTAGTCGAAATACGGCCATCGGTCGACTCGGTTTGCGCCTAGGTTTTTGCGATTGTGAGTCGTGCACATTTATTTGTTTCAAATGACCGTTTGAACGAGTATTTGAAAATGCATGCTATATACTGTCCACTTTTAAAGATTGCTGGTAGGGCCTACTTTTGTATAGGGGCCCAGGGCCTCAAAAATCTTAAAATTTCTCTGGGCCCAGGGCCTCAAAGAGTCTTAAGACGTCCCTGACCTCAGTTGGATCTAACTTCCTTAATTTGTGCACCACCCACGGCATTATCCAAGAGTTACAGTTATCGGGAATTTTTCCTATTTATATAATTTTTATACTTAGACATTGAACATTTAAATAATAAGTTACAGTTACGTGAACTATTAATATTCAATTTTTATTTCTAAATGATTGAATATTTAAATTATAAGATACAGTTAGGTTTAATCAATTACTTCAATTCATTATATTTGCATTTAAGGTATACTTGTAGAAAATGAAATATATATATATATCAGTGCTTTTCAAAGTGTGGGGCATGATAACCCTGCGGGGGGAAGGCACGAGTACATCAAGCGAGCATATAAAAAACAAAGGATTAAAAAAACTACATATTTACAGAAAGGAAAGAAAACAAAATATACATTTGGACATGATAAAAATAAAATACACATTTACGCTGATATAATATACGGTTTATAAATGTATCAGTACTGCACAATGTATTTGATAATTAAACTCACAATACTAAATTAAAAACAAATTTAAAAACTACAAGTGTGATTCACATTGGCTTTTCATATACAGAATTTAATACTTATCTTGATAATTTGTACGGTTTATGATTAAAATCGTATAGTAGCTTTAACGTCAAAGTGCATTATTATTGCACTCAAAATATTTTTATTGTGTAAAGGGGGGCGCCATGGAAATTATGATTGAAAATTGGGTCGCAAGCATTGAAAGTTTGAGAAGCATATATATATATATATATATGGAAGAAATTTATATAAAATATAGAACATAACAGGAAATACTTAGTAAAAAAATGAAGATCAAATCTAATGAAATACAAATAAGAACCTAGCGAGTCAAAACGCAATTTCGGACTTAGGACCGAATAAGTGGGGTTAAACTAGTTTGAAGGCGCCAACCTTCCCCCTTTGCAACTCGGTAGGAAAGACCAAAATAAAATAAATAGAAATTTAAAGTATAAAAATTCTAAGTATAAAAAATTCAAAGTATAAAAAATCTCATAGAAATATGAAAGAACAACCGACTACTATTAAGCAAAAAATTCTCCCAAAATGTTTAAGCAGAAAAATATCAAAAGAATTACCCCAATAAAAGGATTCTTCCAAAAAGATTTTTCAAAACTTCTGCTCACAGAGCTTATTCCAGGAGATCCAACAGTCTTGAAACCGATGGAAAGCTTTTATATGTTGTGATAAAAATCTAAATTGCACCAGCTTGTAAGGAAGACGCCAAGAAAGATTACAATCAAATTTGGTAGGCTATAACTTGGTTGGTTGTCACAAATGTAGAAAATTGGTTGGTTGTCCAAATGTAGAAATTTGGTTTGGTTGGCAAAAATGTAGAAATTTTTCATTTTATAAGAATTTTAAGAAGGGTGTGGAAAAAATATAAACTGTGTGAAGAGTGTAAAAACAGAATCTTCACAGCAAAACCACTAATATGCTGACTTTGAGATCCTATTGTTGTATGGTGGTTTTGAAATCAGAAATAGCAAGACGATTAATGTATTTGTGATGAATATATGTTCTTAAGAAGTTAAAAGGGTAGTCATGATCTAATATATATATATATATATATATATGTAATAAACCTTACAAAACGTATTTCTTTGATAGAAAATAAAAAAAATCTCATGCATTAAAAAGTTTGATTAATGAAGATGTATACACTTCCTTCTTTTTTATTAATTTTCATTTGTTATTTTTATCTCGGAGGAAATTGAAAATATGCATGGGATTTTATTCTATAATAAAATTCCGATTTATCATCTCAAAGAAATAAGGTTAATTGGAAAACCTATTATAATTATATTTTTGCTTCAGTTAAAAAATAAATTTCCCTGTTGAATTCAATCAAGCAATTAGAAGCATGAAGAGTGACGAGAAAAATACAATTTTTAGAACTGTAAGATAATTATTTTAAGAAATAAAATCTCTTGCATATCTGCTTAAGAATATTGCTTTTAGAATAGGACTTGACCCCAAAAGAAACAAAATTAATCTGATATGGAGAAGATTTTTGATAGATTTATATGAAGCAAATATATAAATATTAAAAAAATATTCTTAAATTTTATTCCAATGAATCAGGAAACACATACTAAAAACCTAACATGTTCCTATTTATTATCAATACTTTCTAGAGGATATTTTTTTCTTTTCTCTTACTATCTTAAAAAATATTGTGAAATTTTTCTCAAACATATGCATGCTTTTATATATAATTTTAATAATATTATAAAGAAAATAAACTTAATAAGATTTTCTCAAACTGAAGTATCTAAAGTTACACAAATAATAATAAGTACATTAAAATAAATAGGATCAATAGTAGTTGAAAACGAAAAAAGTAATTAATAAACTAATTGATGAAACCTTTTTCAGATGAGAAAACTAAAGAAACATGTAGAGAAAAAATATATTAATAATAAACCTAGAGTCTTCATAAGTAGATTCTAATCATGTTTATGTGTTTAACATTTTGCTTTTTTCCCCCAAAGTATTCCTGTTTGCCTTAAGTAGGTTTCGAAATTAATTTTTTTCTCAATTTAAATACATTTAGGAAAAGTATTAAATACTTTGAAAGCGATTAATTTAACAGCAACTTAAGAAAAAGAATATTTTTTACAGAATTATTCACCCCCCCCTCCTATTTACTTAATTTTGTTTTCTGTCTAATACTCTTAATTTTTATTTTCTTTTTGTTAATAATTTTTAACATAAATCTAGAAAATTTATTAAAGCTATATTTCAATATTTTTTTGAAGGTTTTAGTAAACGAAATAAAATGAAAAAAATTACAAAGAAATAAATATTTATGTTTAGTTTCTTCTTCATATTCAGTCTTTTGACCTAAATTTATGTCAATTTTATTTAAAGTATTTATGCCGTTAACGGTGGAACATTAAAACTTATTTCTTAAATTGATAGCTTAATTAGCTGGAATTGGAATCAATACGTAAATGATTATTATATTTCACAATTTAAATATATATTTTTTAAAAAATATAAAATAATTTTTTAAAAAAAATTATTTTTTAAAACTATTTCTAAAAATTTTCCTTGAGCATTAGTTTTTAAGATATATACGTAATTTTTGTTTTATATATTTGTGATTTACAATAAAATAAATCTGTGCATAGATTTTAAATTCAGAATAAAATTTGATGAAAAAAAAAAGATAAAGTTTCTCTACTCTATGATATATTTCCCCAATTCTCACGCATTAAAGGTATTCAAAAGAACACAAAATATGATCTGTTAAATTTTTTAGAAAACTAATGCACAAATTTGTTAAAATTTCAAAGAGATATGACGTAATATGAAACGCATAGAGCATTTTTCGTAACAATGAAAGGGGGAAATTTACGAATTAAAAAAAAGTAATTGTTTTTAAACATTTATTTTTAAAATAAAAAAGAAAACTCAATTACTATTAATCCAAAAGACAAAATTCTTTGACAGAATTATTCAATGAAGTATAAGGAATATATTTGTGTAAAAAATCAAAATCGCAATTTTGACTAAACTTTGACATTGTCAAGGTCCACCACCCCCTCAAGATCTATACAAATGATATTAAACATAGATTTTCTTACGGATTGATTACAATAAGTAAACGTATAATTAAATTATTTTCATGTAATGTTGTTGAAAGTATACATTAAGTATTTGTAGCGAAAAAAATGTGATAAAACTGAATAATAATAATATTGTCTTATTAATATCATATGCCGTATTATTTTTTATCCATTATTATTACAGGATAATTTCTTGAACGCAATCATTAGTTACTAATGTGCGTTCGTTTCGGTCTGTTGCAATTGAATTTGAGATTACTAGAACAACATTTCAGTTAATTATTCTTATTTTTCATTCTTTGATTTGTACCTATTTTTAGTAAAGATCACTTTCATATTACTAGCGATTCATATTTTCAATTATATGGATTTTGCTTCACAATATAGGTTACAGTTGGTAAAAATGACTGCAATTTTTATTTACAGCAATAAATATAGTTATTAGTATCTGCAACTCAATACAAAGACTCATCAAAATTATTATTTATTGCAATATTATATGCAATTTTTGTTTTTATTTTAATAAAATGAATTCATTTGTATATGCCTCAAAAACTTTCTAAATAAATTAAATCTGAACTTTGCAATCAGATTTACAAAATGTGATGATTTTATTTATTACATAATTTTCCGATGGCTAACCCCAAATTAAATTTGAATACTATGGCACAGCGGCAAATTTGGGACACTAGGAAATATAGGAGACATAATCACCTTAATAACGGTTTTCAACTTTGGAGGTTTTTTTGGCAGTTGTCAGGCATATTTTTACCATCTACACTTCTTCTAGAAGACATTACGTTTGAAACTGCTATTTTGTTACTCATTTCAGACGAAATATGAGTATGTTGGGATGAACAGAAAGTGGAAAGATTTTCGATTTTCTCATGGGAGATCTGAAAACAGCTACGCTCTAGTTACTTTATCGTCAGTTTGTTATACTAGTTAGTTCAATCTTTTTATTCAAGAAGACAAAAATAAAGGTCGATTAAAAGTATAAGTTCACAAATGATAAGAAAGAGCAAATATTTTTAATATTTCGAAAAATATTTCCTTTTTTTATAAGAATTTTTCTAAATTTAAGAAGCTTAGTGGCATATCGATTTGTCTTTGGAAGGTCTTGCAGTAAGGTCTTGGATACGTATTTCCCTAATAAGTGATAGGTTATTGTAAGGCATATTTGTAAATAACCAAAAGAAAATTCATGTTAAAAGGGAAAGGAAGGCTTAATAATTTTAAGACATGGAAAATGAAATTAAGGCAGTGTTTCTCAAACTTTCAACATTTGTGACCCAGTTTTCAAACATAATTTTCCTCACGACCCCCTCCATACAATAACAATGTATATAATTTAATAATGTTCTTTAACGCTAAAGCTACAATACGATTTTAATTATAAACCGTACAAATTATCAAGATAAGTAGTAAATTTTTTTTGTATGACAAGCCCATGGAAGTCACTAGTAATTATTAAATATGTTCTTCATTTAATATTGATGAATTAGTTATCACAAATACATTGAGCAGTACTGATACATTTATAAGTATATTATATAAGTTTTAAATGTATATTTAGTTTTTTTATTATGTCAGAATGTATTCTGTTTTGCTTCCATTCAGTAAATTAATAATTTTTTGTAAAAAATAATCCTTTATTTTCGATATGCTCGCCCCCCCCATAGGGCTATCACACCCCTCAAGGGGGCATGCCTCACAGTTTGAGAAACGCTGAATTAAGGTTATTGCGAAAGAACTTTATTCACAAAATAGAGGGATCTGTTGTTGAGATATTTTGTAATAGATTTATCTGAATTAAAAGGGAAAAGAGGAAGTTGTTATTATTGTTCGAGTTATGTTAACTTATAAGGGGTGTACAATATGTTCTTAACACGTATCCATAGGAAAACTTCGATGAATGAACGTTTCATGAAAATTTTACTGGATTGATCAAATTATTAATAGGAACAATATTTGCCGCATTGATTCCCCCAACATGATCAAAAACAGAACAGCTAGACCTCAAGCGAATTGCTTAAAAAATTTTAAATTCTTTCTGTAGTTCATCAAGTGTTAGTGATTCCAAAAGTTTCCCGACATTTTTTAGTTCTCCCCCGCTTGGAAATCTAGACAATCGGCCTAATGAAGTAAAAAATAATCAAATTTTGTTAGTATGTCAAGTAAGCCCACATCACTATATTTTTTGTTCTTTTTAATCATCAGGCCGCGATAGCCTACTGGTCAAGGTCACAGACTTGTGGCTGGCGTATCATGAATTCGAGCCTGGTGCCTATGAAGACCTGTCATGTAGAGGGGTTTATGCACGTTAAATCTATCGGAGCTCAAAGGTTCTCCCATTGGTTTGGTGTGGAAGTTAGGAGAGGGGGGGGGTACCAACTCAGGTGTCGTCCTCGTCACTTGACTATGGCTCAAAAATTCACTCTTTCCATTTAATCATCACATGATAACGTAAACAATCAAGCGTTTATTAGCTATTACAACTACTATTGGCTACACAAACTCAACATAATATTACCCGTGATGTCCATGATTGAATTCAAATTTCAGCATGCATCACAATATTAATAATATCCAATTTTGAGTTTACTATCAGTTAGTTTTTAAAGATTTAAATTTCCTCATACGTTTTATGAGTTTTTCTCAAATTTGGATTACATTATCTTAATTCTTAATAAATTATAGAAGTTACTGTCAAAATTAAAAAAAAAAAAAAACATGGGAAAATTGTTCAGAATATATGCATTTCATAAAATACAAATATGTTTTAGCAGACAAAGTTAAAAAAAAAAATGGAACTTAGATTTCTAAAGCTTTGAATTAATTTCGTGTATTAAAGACGGTAGTCTTACGATGAAAAATAACTTGAACTGCTTGCGTGCATAATAAAATGTTGTTTTTGATAAATCCAGTCAACCTTTACCTTTTCATTGACCAGTGGTCTACCGTGAATAGATGTTAATGATGTTTTTGGATCCAGATATCTTTTGCTTGGTTAGGCATGAGTACTAACATTATTTTGATTTATTGAAAATATGTGAAAAATTCTTAAATGTAGTGATAAAAATGGCAACTATTCATTTATCTCTTCAAAAATATTTTTCCTTAGAGTCATTAAATATGAATTATTACCAAATGAAGAGATTAAAGTTGGAATAAGGAATAGTTATAGTTTGAAGACAATTTTAATTTTCAAGTTTGTATATAATTGCTGAATCAATTAAATACCTTATAAATTAATTAAGTCCAATACCATAACCAGAAATATATATTAAAAGCCCTGTCTTATGTGGTTGAGATAAAAATATTTTAAATGATGTGAATCAATTCATGTTTACTCATGCGTAAGTATTTTGGGAAATTATTATTTGTAGCAAAAGAAGAAATCACACAACGCTTGTTTATAGGATTAGTTTGGAATAATGGAAGGAAGATAAGTTTTGAAAATACCTTGATTTGCGTGATCAACCTAGTCATCCTCCACCTTCTTTTACTTTGTTTGTTGTATTATATTTATTTCTCGATTAGTTTTTTAGCCAATTCAAACCTAATTTAAGACAAATACAATGATTTGTAAAGCTTGTTTTCCAATTCTTTATGTAAACATTTACTCAAAATTTTTTCAAAAATTTCTTTGTTGTTGTTTTTAATCTCCTCGTTGGGATATCTAAAACTAGACCGATTCAATCACACAGAGTCCGTTTACTTCCAAAAAATCCAAGAATAAAAGAGGTCTTAAGAATATCTCGTCCAAGTTAAAATTTGTGTTCAGGTGATGCTTGATCAACATTATTCGAGGGGTGATCAGAAAAAAAAAGGTTACAAGTCGAATAAAGAAATATTTATTAACAATAGACAAAGAATACAAAAGGGAATCAAGAGACATACGTGCCTATTACATTTCGACATAATCATCAAGTTTATTTAGGCATTTATCAGAATGCAGAACCAACTTGTTTAACCGAACATAGGTAGAAATCAGGTCTCTGTTCACATTGAGCCAGGTCTCGACAGATGTTTTCACAACACTGTCCTGGAATATCGCAGCACATCAGAAATGACATGCTGCACACTATCATAGCTCAGTCCCCGCTCTAACGAGATTTCACTTAGAGTTGACCTGTTTCACTAACGAGTTTCACCTGTTGATCATTTTGAATTATTTCTCCAATTAATGCCTTGTTGATTTCTGTCGTTGAAGAACTTGGTCGGTCGCTCCCTGTCAAATTGCGGTTTTTCGACATCCTGTCTGTCTGATTGGAAAGAGTGACACCATTTCGCTACATGTTGTCTGCTCATTCTGCTCTGCTCTCTCAGATGCAGATACATTCTTTGCCCATAAAAATCGAATCATAACTTGCACTTCCAAATGATGCCAAATTTCTAAACTCTTGCTCTTTCAATCATCCTGAACTGTCTGGGAACTTTCCCTACCTATACCTAAGCTAGCTGTATAAAAAGTAGCGCCATTTGTCTCCATTCTGGGCAAAAAATTTCTCTATAATATGTAGTTTTCAAATGCTGTGGCTTGTCACCTTTTTTTCTGATCATCCTCATATTTCGTACAGATCTTAAAAACTTTTAGCCCTTGTTGAAAGGAGAGAGATTTCAAGTGTCCACTGGCAAATCGAGATATGCAAGTCTGCTGTCTTTTATGACCTTCAGAGAGTAAGGCACCACCAGAGAGCTTTCGTGGGTACCAGACATATTCAGGAGGAACTCTCCACACACCCTTTTGCCTTTCTTACTACCGAAGAGGGCATATAAGACCAGGCAGTGTCCAAAGAGATAGCTTTTGTCTGTGTGAGTCTAATATCTCGTTACTAATAATTCCGACATGGGATGGAATCCGTTGAAAATGGAATTCAAAGTTTGCAGATAATTTGTCAGTCAACCTTAAGATAGAAATTCCAATCCTGTCACAAACCTTCTTCCAGTTAAATGTTGGATAAAGTAAAGGCTATCAATCAATATCCATATGCTTTTAAAATCAAGTTCAATAAGATTGTTAACAAAGTTAAGGTTAATGCAAATGCAGTTAATGCAAAGATAACTGAATTTTTTTAACTGGAAAGAAAATTCAACTATTTCCTTACGTGCTTTAAGTTACAATCCATTTTGTCAAGCACACCCAACTGTTTTTTTACACAATAGATACGTTCCTCAGAAAATCGTGCAAAAAAAATAGTGTAAAAAATGCATGCGACCTATGGTAAATTTGAGGGGATATGTTCCACAATTTTAAAAGAATGTGTAAAAGGAAAAACTTTTAAATATTTTCCAAATAAATGAGCAAAAAAAGTAATAATAAAATTTGTGTTACATATTTATAAAACAAAAACAATTTATTTTTGTTACAAAAAAAAAAGAAAAAAGAAAAAGAAACGAGCCTTACAGTAGTCGCATACGATGTGTAACATCTGACATGTTATCGTGGTAAATTAGCAATAGCAACATAATTCCTGAAAAAAATGAATCGAGTGTGATTGGAAAAAATTTTCTACGGAATAATATCTTTAATGAAAATTTTATTTAATTAACACTAGGAGTAATGCAATTTTTTTTATCAAAAATAATTATTCCTGTTCAATTTGGGAAAGAGCGGTAATAAAATCTTATGATAACTAATATATATGATTTCAAAGTATCTGCAAACCGTTGAAAAATAGCGTCAATAACAGTACTTCTGTTAGTTGTCGAAACATTTCGATTTGTGTTCATTTCGAGCTTGAGTTCATCATTCAAAAAAGCTATGAGTGGCTCGGCTTCTAGCAAACTGAAGTTAACTTTAAAATCACCACTCAAAATCATGGAAAGCGAGTGATAAGTTTTTTTTAAAAAGAACAAAACCACCTTCGGTATATGGTAAAAGTAAAATTGCAGGAAATCTTTAATTTTTTGAACCGTTTAATTCGGAGAAATGTATACGACCACCAAAATCACTGTTTGTCCATTTTAAAATAAGCATTCTGCCACACATATGTCCCCAATATCTTGAATAACAATACCCAATCCACTTGTTTGACGATAAGTAATATCCATATGAGAAGCCACAACGTGTGAGTCGTTCTGTTTGCGATAGATCGCAACACCAGCTGCTCTGTTGCCCGGTCGTTTAAATTGTACGCAGCAATCGAAGTCAGGTAACGAAACAGGTTCGGCATTGTCTAACCACGTCTCTGCCAACATGAGTAACGAACAATTTTGTGAAATAACGTCGAAATCTGTTTGGTGAGCCCTCAGACTTTGACAATTGAACCTAAGGATCGCAAGTTTATCCTTGGTGAAGTCTAATAAGACTTGCTGGTATGTGCGGATTTAGAGTCAAGCGCAAACAAAACCGAGTTTTTAAATTAGAATATTTTGAAATGCTAAATTTAACAATATAAAAAAGGGTGGCAAGTTGATGGCTACTAGAGTTGGACTAGAGATGGCTACTAGAGTTGATGGCTACTAGATGGCTACACGTGGATATACACTTGGCTCCGAAAGTCTGCGTACAGGCGATCATTTTTCATATCCATGCAAATATCGCTAATTAATTGAAGTTTTTCTGAATCAGTACTATTTATTGTTGATTCATCTAACGTCGTTAATTCAAATAGTATAAGCAACAATCACCTTAAAATAATACAAATATTTATAATTTCAGAACGACAGAAATCGTGTGCGTCAAAAGTCTGCGTACATTGGAAAAAACATTTACAATAATGGTTTGTAACTTAAAGATAATACTTTTTAAGGTATTCCGTTCTTTTTATAACTCTTTTATCATATCTGGCAGGGATTTAACTAACTTAATTGTCTCATCTGTGGATATTTTGTTCCATTCTTGTACTATGATAGATTTGAGCATTTCCTTGGATGTTATTATGTTTTCCCTGATTATTCACTCGAGTAAATCCATAAATGCTGTATTGTGCTTAGGTCTGGGGACTAGGATGGCCTATGGGATTGGTTTGGGACAAGGCAGAACAGCCACGGCTTCACAATGAGAGCCATTTGCTCAGTATCTTTGTGCCGCTGAATGTAAAATCATCATTCACCGCAAGTTTCTCGGCACTTTTCCTGATATTTTACTTCAATAAGTTAAAGTAAGCAATTTTGTACTTTGTTGATTCAATAAATTCCAGATTACTAGCCGAAAGGCTTCCAATACACCGCCAAACATTATGCCTCCTTCTCCATGTTTGAGAGTCAAAAAAGGATTCTCTTTCTTAAGATCCGTCCAGGCATTTTTGCAGGCATATTTTTGTTCTTTTTGATGCCAAATTACAAAAGAACACTTTCAATTGAATATATTACATTTTTCGAATAATCATGTGTCCTATTTAGATGCTTTTTGGCAAAGGTCTATTCACTCTTAGCTCTATTCACTCGATAGATGAATGGTTTCTTGAGTGCAACTCGGCCGTGATAGTCATCCTTTTTCACTTCCCTTCGAATTGTGTTTAAAGTCACATTTTTTTGCAAGACCTCAGCCACACTTTTAGCTATTTGTGAAGCTTATAGTCTTGGATTTATTTTATAGAGCGTATTACAAAGCAAAATTCTCGAGGTGACACCTCAGACAGGTGGCCGGATCTTGGCGTGGACGTTGAAATTTTAGTTGATTTGTAGTTTATGAACACTTTTTGAATCAATAAATGTCTCCTATTAACAGTTTCAGCAATTTCATTAAAAATTTTCCCCTTTTCAGAAATTTTTGATGATTTTTCTTTCTATAATACATCGATCTCTATTCTGTTGCCTGCCATGGAACCCCAAAAATTTTCAAATCTCAAATCCTAAATAAATCATAAAATAAGCTTATAATTGCTTAAAAATATGATTTAGTGCAATTATTTTACACTGAAAGGTCTTTAAAAGCTCTATTTTGTAAGTGTACGCAGACTTTTGGCGCGGATGGTGGGTGGTTATTTGGTGGTCATTCTTGCTTTTTCTTGTTAAGGTGAAATTTGTTCCTGCTGTTTGAATAATGGAATTTTGAAGAATCTCTGACAGCTATGTTGATTTTCTAAAGCGAGATTTTAATAGTAATTATAGTGTAAACACGTAAGATGATTGCCTGTACGCAGACTTTCGGAGGCAAGTGTTTCTTTTCAAGATCCAGCTAAAGGACTTAGCTTCTTCTCTGATCCTAAAGCGAGAAAAACAAAAACAAAGATCCCAAGGCCTAGACCGCAGGGGGGGGGGGGAGTCCCTCCCGAATGAGGAGAAAAACAGAACTTCTCTACGAGGGTAGGGAAGAGACACCACCAAGCCCGCTGATTGGTCAAATTAAATAGCACGTGCTTCCTCAACTTCCTGTTACGCATTTCCGTCCCTTTTCACGAAATCACTCCCACAAATGTCCAGCAATCGAGAGGAAAGATGTTACACATCAAAAAATTAAAATCAGTATACAGTGAAAATTTAGTCTCAATATAAGTACATACAACATAAAAGAATTCAAAATGAAATTAGGAATAAAACTATTAACTAACAACTATTCATTTCTACTTGATAACAAGCAGGCACGTTTATTACGAACTGCATCAAAAGTGCTATCATCACTGGATCTTTCAGATATGTCTAGCATAACTGTTTGCTTTGATTGAAATGAAGAATTTCGTTCATTGTCAACGGCTACTGTTTTTTTTGTGTTTTTTTTTGTCGTTGTTATTACAAAATCTATTATTAGCGGCTATTTTTTTTGGTTTCTTGCTTATTCTTGATATTTTGCAACACAAAACTTATGATTACGTTGACATTTTAATGCACGCTCTATCAAGATCATGGGTAAGATAATTTTCCATACTTGTAACAAACTTCAGGCCCTCGCGCATTAAATCAGCTGAGCTTCAACTTCGACGACTTCGTCATCGTCGACTTCTTTATTATCATTAACTATCATAAACTCGTTCAAATCGTCCTCATCCAAAAGGAATGAGTCCCCCAATTTCTTCTTTGGAATTCGTGCTAAAAAAATTCGCCAAATTTGTATACCGTGTTATTTCAAAATCGTGTAAAAAAAGTTCGTGCAAAAAAGATTTGGGCGTATTTTTTTTAGAAGTTCGAAGGAATGTCTAAAATCCAAACAATTTTCTCAATTTTAAACTCCAGGATGTTTTAAAAGATTAGAATAAATTAAGCAGATCTTAATTTCCATTTATTGTAGTATATAGTATTTCTTACGTTACTCTTCACTGATCAAGCAACTAAACGATTACGAACATTTTATGCAATATAAAAAAACTATGTGCGTGACTATTTTTTCAAGCTCATTATTTCTTATGATGATGAAGATAAAACAATAGTTTTCTGCTCCGTTAAGCTTTCGAAACAAACGCAGTGGACATCTAATTGGTTTGTCTGAGTTTTGAACTAATACATATGCATACGAAGAGTACAGAATGAAAATACATCTAATGCGTTTCATAGTTATGCGAATAATTTTAGCTCTTTTATTTGGATTTTAATTCTTATAGATATACATATAATTATTTATTAAATTTTATAATATTACTAGTTGGTATACCCGTTCTTTGCACGGGGAATTGAAAAATAAAAAAATACAGATTGAAGGATAAAGAAGTTTTTAATGAGTTAATTTTACGTGAATTTCAAATAAAAAAAAAAAAAAAAAAAAAGCTTTTTGCATATCTCAGATAAACAAAACAAAACAAAAAAATTGTTAAATTTTTAGTCTAAAAGTGTAATGGCTGATAAAAAGTTTTTTTTCTTTTCATATAACGTTCCGTAATTCTCTTGTGGGCCGATTTTTGAAAACACCTTCCTCAGTTGATCTCTACTCAGCGAAAGTAACACATTGCTAGAAATTTAGTATAATGAGTGCTTAAAATAGTGTAAATAATTTATATCTCGATGTGTACTACGTTAATATTACTTTCTGTTGCATTTATTTTATGTTAAAATTATAATTTTCGCATGCAACGCCGTTCCTTACATTATAATGACGATTCAATGGAAACATAGAGAAATGTTGGTGATAGAGCCAAGTTGGCGTCATTTTTGGTAACCACGGTGGCAATTTGGCGATTGATGGAACGGTGCAGAAGTCGATATGCTGTAGCACCACATGGCGGGGAGCTGCATCGAAGAGAATAGCGCAAAAACCTTCTCCACAAAAAAATACATATACATGCCAATTTTCATATTGATCGATTGAACAGTGTTGGAGTGAAGCGAGGTCATATGTACAAACATCCATTTTTATGTATCTAGATAGTTCATATTAATTTTTATAATCAAAATACTATTGTTGTTTATATTATGCTCATTTTTCATACCATAACAGAGCCCTGAAAACTTGGCGTAAAGTGGACCGAAGTGTAGTCGAGTTTGGGAAAATGCCGGGTTATCGAGAATTAGATTAAAAAAGAATAAATACGAGAATTTCCCCCGAAAACATTACGCTGCACTAGTACGTATGTTTGCTTGAGAATGGAACAAAAATAAACTACCCCAAACCTTCTGAATAAATTAAAAGTCGTACTTAATTAAGGCATAGAGCATTTACTACATGGAAATGAAAATTAATAAATACATAGTACTCAGTAATTTACCTGTGTGACCAAGCACACTTCAGAAAAATACTTAATAAAGGCATAAAGCTGACCTTTCTGAAAGTTAAGTAACCAACTTTGCAAAAACTGCTTAGCTTTTTAAAAAAAAATGCATTAATGTCCTGTTGTCTTCCATACTGCACTCTGCGTTTTGCTGCTTCATCTCGAAGACTACAAAGTTATCTGAGTTATCCGGACTGTCGGTTTATCGAGTGCCAAGTTTTCGAGACCCTACTGTATTATTTATTTATGTTTCAAACATGACTTTTATTATTATGTTAGATTAATTTAATTCATGGTATTTTTGAAAGATTATGCGTTTGTTAAAATTCAGGCAAAATATAACTTCTGAATGATGAACGAATATTTAGCATAATGGAAGGAAATATTCTTGCTATGTTAGTTAAGAAATATGTTACTTTAACAAATTGTCGATTAGTTAAGGTTAATTCGTGTCGAAATTCTCTTATTACTAGAGTAATTATAGAGAAATGTATATAGTTTTAAAATATTAAATTGAACTTAATTCTGAAAAAAAAAAAGGATTGAATTTTTTATTGGATTTTTATCTATTTATTTCCTATTCCATGATGTATTTTAATAATATTTATTTATAAAATTAGTTTGTTACATTAAAAACTACTAATAAAAGATATTTATAAAAATTTTCAAGCTTTTTAAAACCAAACTGAATGGATTTAAAGCAAAATTATGTGGCTTAAGCTTATTAATCATTGATGAAATGAATTACCTAGACAATAAAAAATAGCTCTGGATAATAAAATATCGAACACTCTAACAGCTTTAAATATTCTGTGCGAAATTCGAACTGAAATTTTTACTAAGCAAGTAAAATAAAAAATGTTTTTTTAAGTCAATTTCTACTTAGGCCAACAATTTTTTTTGTTTTAGTTACTTTTTATTAAATAATTACAATTAATATAAACATGTATATACATAAGACAGAATCATATATTAAGTGGCAAAACACCTTTTAAATTAACATCTAAAACTTTTTAACCACATTAAATTTGTAATTACATTTTTTAATAAACGTTGAGTATAATAGGTAAGAATTTATCTTAAAACCAGTGTAAAAGGAATACTGACGTCTAACTAGCATATGATTATTCAGGTTAAGTTAAATCTTCAACACAAAAATTTAACAAAAGCTGTTTTATCCATTGGTGCTGCCATCTAAGGGAATAATATCGACTGAAACATATCTCTTAAACTATAATTAATTAATTAAAATTAAGTTAATGAATTAATGAATTAATATTTGAAAAAAACTGTATTAACATCAAGTGTCATCCACTACAAGTTTAAAAAATGTATTTGAACTTGAGTGGATGAATAAAAAGTATTTTTTTAACAATTAAAAAATTTGAACAATACATATATATATATATATATATATATATATATATATATAGAGAGAGAGAGAGAGAGAGAGAGAACTAATAGTAGGAATTGAAAAATAAATGGTGGAATATTTAAATAAAATACAGAATATGAAGACAAATGTTGGCTGTAAATCATAGAATTTTTTAGTTAATTTTTTTATAGATTTTTTTTCTGAATTTTTAAAATTTTTTTTCTACATTGATTTTTTTTATTAATTTGAATTCAACACGTTTTTGTTTTAGAATATTGAAAGACAAAATAAATCTGAACAAAATAATGGCAGTAATGTGACGATGCTATAGGTATTCAATAAGACTTTGAGTGAGTGAGTGAGTGAATATTAACGTCCCACTGTTCAGCTACACGAGGGCTTTTGGGGACGGTCCGCGTAATTTTGAACCCTGGTCAAGTGACACAGACGACGCCTGAGCTGGCACTCCATCTCCTAACTACCACACCATACCAATGGGAGGACGTTTGAGCTCTCGATAGATTTTACGAGCATCGCGCCCCTACACGGCGGGTCTTCAGTGGTACTGGGATCGAACTCTTGACATGGACATGCCAGCCACGATCCGATGCCTAGACCACTTGGCTACCGCGGCCACAATAAGACTTTGAGGTCAACTTTAAAAAATAGCATGGGATTTTGAATGATGGTGATTAAATGGTATCATTAAATTCAAAAGATTAAATAAATATGAAATATAGTTAAATTTTAAGATAAGTTATATTCAAAACAAATAGATTGGGCTTTTGTGTCAACTACGACATTTTGAAAAGTACATTTAGGTATACGTTTTTTAAGGCTTAAGTACAAGGTATAAATATAAAAGTACAAATTTTTTTAAAGCACAAGGGTAATCTAAATTACAGGAGGGCAATCATTTTGACTCAAGGAACACATTTTAAATGAGAAGGATACCGGAGGGCAGCCCTTTTTTTTAATAGTTACAATTATTAGTTAACTTTGCATCTCAGGAAAGATAGAAATCGCACCATAAAACTCATTAAGCATAAGTTTAATAAAATAGTGGGATTTTTATTCAAATTATTTACAGTGCTAATCTAAATCTATAGTTACAAGCACATTTAATTTTTAATTTAATTATATAAATGCACCCCATCACTCTTATCTATACTTTTTTTAAATCAGAAGAGATAGTGCTTATTGAAATTCTTATCATAGCTTGTACAAGTAAATGTAAGCCAAATTGCGTTTATATTTACTCTTGTTATGATTTTCATGCAAGAAAAACTGCTCTTAAATATAGAATGTCGAAAAGCACGACTACACTTTGAAAAATGAATTAAAAATAAAATAACAAAGATTTTTACTTATGGTATTTTATGCTCCATAAAGAAAATATTAAGTTCCTGTTTAAAGAAATGCACACTACAGCAGAGCCTCGTTTATCCGAATCAATTGGGACCGGACACCGTTCAGATATGCGATTGTTCGGATAACCGAAAATCGAATGCGATCCATGCAGTGTATGAAACCGGACACTATACGAATGTTGAAAATCATCACATGCGGGAAACGTGCTTGAAGAAAAAGCAAAATAGGTGCAAACTATCGCAATTTCACCTTTATTGTGGAAACTAATCACTTATTTTGCGCTGTAGTATTGTACACTTTCTTTGTCGCTGTCAGCATTTGATGGACCCTTGTTACTTTAGTTGTTGTCTTTGTCTTCATCCGTTTCATCGTCGACAGGGTTGGCAAAGTTTAAAATGGTTTCTCTGCTTTTTTTATGTCAGAAATTTTTGACTTTCCAACATTATAAAAATGTGCTACAGATCCTCCACTTTCTCCCTTCGCGTGACGGTTTAATATATCAAGTTTTGTCTCTATGCTCAAGACGTTGCGTTTTCGTTTTGAATTGGAAGCCATAGCAGTTCACAATTTAACAAAAGAGCACATATACACCCCTTCACTTGGAAAAAAACAGACCTAATATTCCGCGCAGATGTTTACCAAATCACACAGCTGAAATTCCCCAAATATCCCTTATCTTGGGTTTTCCCGTCAATTTTGGCCTCACGCGAAACAACTGTTGAGCATTTCCCTGTTCGAAAACGTATCCGGACTTTAGTCCGGATTTTTGACGCTCCGGATAATAAACGTTCGGATAAACGACGTTCTACTGTATATTTATAAAAGGTGCAACGTCCCTGTTTTGCAACATTCTCGTTTCAAAAGGGCTTCACCACAAGAACAAGCCCAAGTTGTAGCAAGATTTATCCAATTTGAATCTGTAATACACGTACAGCACACACGGGGCACCCTCACACTGGACAGCACTAAGGTAAAAGTATAGGGAGTATAGGGGAAAAAATCCTTGTGTGTACAACAATGGAAACGAATCCAAATTGGCGTCGAAAAATGCTAATTAATTTAATTAATTAACTGATAATTTCTGAATTAATATTTGAAAAAACTGTATTAACATCAAATGTCATCCACTACAAGCTTAAAAAAATTTATTTGAACTTGATTGGTAATATTTTATTAATGGTTGGAAATATTTTATTAATGATTGGAAGTATTTTATTAACGATTGAAAATTTTAACAAGATATATAAATAAATATATATATAGGGAGAGAGTGAGCTAATAGTAGGAATTGAAAAAGTAAATTAGTTAAAAAGAAAAAAAATGATTAAAATGAACAAACAAAAGAAAAAGCTATAAAACTGGTGAATTTTAAGTAAGTAATCGTGTAAATATAAAAAATATGTGATAAATAGTACTAAAACACTGCATTTTTCTCAAAATCAATTTTTCGTATATTTTGAAAATTTCAAAAATGATTACTCAAAATATTATCAATAAATATCTTTGAAACTTGGTACCATTTTTTCTTATACTAGGGCGTGAAGTAAAATAATGATTACAATAAGAATATTCCCCCCCCCCTCAAGTCCTGCAGCCGCCTTAAAGTGTGCTTTTGTACGTGGGGAGAGTAATCTCCTGGCAGGGTCACCCAAGGAGTGAAGACTGTTCCACTATGCTCAGCTAAGGTCTGCAGGTGAAGGAGCGAAGTCAGTCTTCTACCTATGATGCTAACATCTTGCCAAGTTGCTCCAGGTTTTCAGACCAACAGAAGCTGTCAAATTACCCCCTTTACCATGACCACATAGTCCTTACGCCGACCGAGATCTACTCCAGGGCTAAAGAATTAATATGTAGAACCTGGGTTGTCCCTCCTGTACACCCATGGTATTTTCAAAGACATCCTAGATCCACCATATCATTCAAGGGTTCCAGATCGTATCAGACGGCATTCTCGCGATTTTCGATTGGTCTCTTGAATGCATGAATGCTGAGGTGCATGAATTTTGAAGGTAGCAAAAGAAGCTTCCCAATTTGGACCAAATGTGAGATCAGTCTTTTTTCTCCTCAGCACATTCTGCAATGTCTGGGGTTTTCATGCGAGGAGGCTGTTGCTTCCCCCCTGCTTTTCTTAGACTTTGTGAAGATTTTTGTTCTCATGGATCTTGTCTAGTGAAATTAGACCAGATGGGGATTAGTCCCACCACTACCACCCACCTCCAGAACATTTTTTAAACTATGGTCTAGTATTTGTACAACAGTGTTGTAAAATATGAAAAATTTCTTGCATTGGCTCTTCAACTAGCTCTGAAATTTTTATTTATTTATTTACCAAAAGACTTTACTTCATGCCGTAGATACATACATAACGATTGATTCAATACTGAATTTATTCAAATTGATTCAATACATTTTTCATGCAGAATTTTTTGATTATTCCTAAAATTTCTTTAAAATTCCTTATAAATTTACGAATTTTCTGAAGTTTAAATAACTTATTGCAAATATTACAAAAGCTTAGCCAATTTACATTCAAACTGAATTTAAAAATGGAATAAATTCTTTTCTAAATGATGTTTTTAATAAGAAAGGCTCTGAACGTGTTCGTATATCTTAAAGAAAAAAAATTTGTTTAGTTTTTTTTGAATTTTAAATTTTTTAGCAATATAAAAAAATCACTTTATCCGGTACAGATTTACTAAATAATGTTGCAAAATTCGAAATGTGCACAATTAGCTGATTATAGAAATTTATATCTAATAAAGAAAACTACAGTTGAAAATTTTGGTATATCTTCGCATACAAAAAGTCTTAAATACATAATTAAGAGCAATTAAATTTTTCTGGTTTATATTTTCACTTCCTTCACTTTAATTATTTTTTTTGTTTTTAGTTCTCTTCAATTAATTATAACTTTATCTCCCAAATGAAGTATTTATTTGATTATTTTACTCTTCATAACCTAGTCTTATAAACATTGTTCATTTAAAAAAAATTTCGTTTAATAAATCTTTCTTAGACTCTAATATCTGAAAAAAATTATATCATTATTTGTGTGTGTGTGCGCTTTAAAACTTATCTTAAGTTCAATACAAGAAATCATTCTTAATTAAAGTTCTTTCAAAATATATTTTAAGCTATGAATCTTCATTTTTAGAAAAAAATGCGTTTTGTACGTTTATCGTTATTCTAAAAATCATGATAAATGTATTTGACTGGTTGAAATTTTAAGCCAGATGCATTTGCTCAAGCTTTTTTAACTAACGATGGCTTTAAAGATTGTTTATGAGACTGAAAGAAATAGTTTTGAAAAATGAAAAGTGCATTTCATTTTTGCTTTTGATTTTATTGTACTCGCACCAGTTATTTTCTTGGACTGGTTATAAATCATGCTTCCACTTTGATTTTGTAGACAGGTAATGAAAACAAATAGAGTTTGGACACAGTTATATCCTACCTTTTGCTCCTGAACTTTATTATTCTTAAAAAAAAGTTAAGATTTACTCTGTAGGATTATGGGGCTTGATTAAAATATAAAATTACACAATTCTATTGTATTAAACAGTTATCTATTCACTTAAAAACATGTAATAAAATTTAAAAGAAGGAAATGTGAAAAATATTGTTAAGGTATCCGACTACCCTAAAATTGTGAATTTTGCGAAAAATGGACAATTTTTTTATGATTTTATTTTATAGACCCTCTTATTACCTTTATTAAAATACCAAGTTTATTATTTTCCGTTCTCTAGATCGAAAACTACAAGAGTTTTAGTAAAAGCAGATGACATTATTTTAAGCAAGATGCCATACTTAAAAACGCGTTTTACTCGAAATGGGTTTTTTTAAATGCTCAAACGGGGGACAGCGACTGCTCAAAAAGTTTGGAAAATAATTAACTGAAATTTTTTGTGTATGTTCCGTATAATAGTAGAAGTGTTTTAACTTTCAGATTTATTAGTCACCTTTTTATAACAAAATTTACAGTCCCTTATGTGAATATAATCACTGCTTTTTTAAGCAATTTCATTTAACAACTAAGATAAAGTACTCAAGCTTTTGTAAAAATTAAAATATCTCTTATCTTGAAGGTCACTTCAAAAATGAATAACATAGCAACACATCAGAATTAAAAATTTTTTCATAAACTTTTGGTACAGAATGGACCGCGTTTATATTCTTTTTTGACAATTTTTACTCATTTTTCCCATTTTAGTAATAATAATTTCTTTTTCTCTTCTAAATTTTAGCATATTTTTCATAAAATGTACTAAACAAATCTAAAAACAACAAAAAATCTCCATATCTCTATCTTTTTAAAAAAAATTTGTCGCAAGTAGTCGGATACTTTAATAATTAAAAATAGTATACCAATCTGTGGTAAGTAACCAAAAACAATGACGACCAAGAAAACACACACATTTAAGGATAATATTTATCATAAAAATACTTTAAAAAATCCTTTAAATTGTATTTAGAAAATATTGAAACCATTGGAATCAATAGTAAAAAAATTTTGAAAATAGAATGAGCAAAAATATTATATAAAATCAACAAACTCTGCAATTTTAAAAAGTACATAGCAAACTCGTTTTGTTGGTCCTTTTTCAATTCTTACTTTAGCTCATAGGTTCCCAACCTTTCTTGAACTGCCGCCTTCTTGTGAATATTCCGATACCGCCCCCTTTTCTAGAGAATATTTCGATACCGCCCCCTCCCACTCTAGAGAAATAAAAGTGTACATAATACATGGTGAAAACAAGAATTAAATTTTAAAAAATATTCTATTACTAATAGAATATATTTTTAATTTAATCTTTTTAAGACCCAATTTTTTTTAACTTTTGAATCTGAAATAGCTATTGCCACAAATATATTTAAATGTGTAACATTATATATTTTAGTCACAGATAGGATATTGTTGGAATTGAAAAGCGCTATTGAATTTCTTCTTCATTTAAAAGAGTGGAATAAAAGTTTTAGCTTACCTGTTATAAAGACAGGCAGGGGTTTTGATGATACGAAGTAATTCATAATAAACGCTTTCAAAATGAATATAAATTGCCAGTTTCAGCCTTTAAAGAATCACATGTTAATTCCGGTTAACATATTTAATTATGTTTCTTGGATATTATACGTAATGAAATGCAGTGGACGAAACATTCCCCCCCCCCTGCTCACAGACAAAGACAACACGTGTACTACAGAAATTAAAACGCACTATATGATTCAATTTAATGTAGGTCTGAATGTAATGTAATCTTTTTTAAGTTTTTCATCCACTTCCCGAGCTACCAAAGTATGTGAATTTTCGTACATGTGATATAGAAATAATTTAAATACATACACTAACATAATGTAAACAGTATTAAAGTTTACTTTTGTTAGTACATAATCAGCGTGTATTTTTTTAGTCTTTTTTAGTCTATATTTTGCTAATCTGTCAAAGCCCCTCCGTTCCATCTCAACGCCCCCTAATTTTCTTTGGGTCTTTTACTGGCCCCCTGAAAGTCTCAAACGCCCACGTTGAGAACCTATGCTTTAGCTCTCTCTCTCTCTATTAAAGGAGAAAAGCGACTCACTCAGTGACTGACTAATCCCGATATCTCCGGAACTATTCACCCTACAGACTTGAAATTCGGTGGGCATATTCCTTTCATGGAGTAGAGATCCGCTAAGAACGGATTTTTTGCGAAATTCGAACCACAAGGGGCGTTAAGGGGTGGGGGTTAAGGGGTATTATAAATAATTGTTTCCATTTTTAAACTACTCGACGTACAATCTTGAAATTGGGTAAGCAGTTTCTTTTCATAGAGATCCGCTACAAAATGAGTTTGGCGAAAATCGATCCCAAGTGGCGTTGCGGGGGCTTGGGGGGCGTTATAGATAATTATTTCCATTTTAAAACTATTAGACGCACAGTCTTTAAATTTGATAAATAGATTCCTTTCATTGAGTTGAGATCAGCTACAAGATGGGTTTTGTGAAAATAGCCCCCTAAGGGGCGTGGCAGGGAATTAAGGGACGGAATAGATAAATTTTTCCGTTTTTAAACTACTTGACCTACCTGCTTGAAAATTGGTAGGCATGTTTCTTTTATAGAGTAAATACCTACTACAGAATAGGTTTTAGGAAAATTGACCCCCAAGGGGTGTTGCGGGTTGTTAAGAGGAGAGATAAATAATTATTCCGATTTTTAAACTCTTAGATACACAGTCTTGAAATTTGGTAAGCAGATTCCTCTCATAAGGTAGAGATTCGCTACAAAATGGGTTTCGTGAAAATCGACCCCAAAGTGGCCTTGCGGGGGCTTAAGGGGAGTTATAGACAATTATTTCCATTTTTAAACTACTGGACGTACAGTCTTGAAATATGATAATCAAAATCCTTTCATGGATTAAAGGTCCCCTATATAATGTGTTTTGTGAAAATCGACCCCTAGGTTGCGTTGGGGAGAGTGCTCAAAAGGCGTTATAGATAATTTTGTTTCCATTTTTAATTTATTAGACTCGCAGTCTACAAATTTGGTTAGCAGATTCCTTTCATAAAGTACAGTTCCCAAATTGGGTTTTGTGAAAACAGACCCCCAAGTAGCGTTGCGGGGCCTCAAGGGGCGTTATAGATAATTATTCCCATTTTTAAACTATTAGACGTACAGTCTTGAAATTTGGTAAGCAGATTAATTTCGTATAGTAGAGAACCGCTACAAAATAGGTTTCGCGAAAATCAACCCTCAAGTTTCATTTCGGGAGATTAAGGGGCGTAATAGATAAATATTTCCGTTTTTAAACTATTAGATCTACCTGCTTGAAAATTGGTAGGCATGTTCCTTTCATGGAATAGAGTTCTTCTAATTAAGAGTAAAACGAAAATCGACCCTTAAGGAAGGTTGCGAGGGGTCAAGGGGAGTTACAGAAAAAAATTCTTGTTTTTGAATTGTTAGACCCACATACTTGAAATTAATTAAGCATGTTTTTCTTTTGTTGAATAGGGATTCAATAAGAATGTATTTTACGGAAATCAACTCCAAAGAGCAGGGGGTTACTGGGTCGTATTGACAAAAAAATTCCTTTATTTGAACTACAAGGACTATAATAATGAAATTTGGTTTGCATTTTTCTTTTGTTGAATTGAAATCCGCCAAGAATGGTAATTTCGGAGAATGACTCTCAACGGAATTATCGGGAGGGGGGGGGAGAGTAATGATAGTAAAAATTTCGCTTTTGCTCTATTAGATTTAGACTTGAAATTTGGCTTCGCTTCCATGTTTATTTTACCGAATAGAGATCCACCGAAAATTAGTTTTGTGGAAATCCACTTTGCTATTGGGTTATGAGAGTGCAAACATCATTCTACTTCAATTTTAGAGATTATTAGAAAATACAAATTAGAAGTTTTGTGTTTTTATTTTTTCAAAAGGCGAAAGTTACAGGTATAGTTATATTTTTCAATACAATCGAATTCTTAATGCTAGGACTTAGATATCAATAATTTATGTATATATATATGCATATATATTTATAGAACATCATGAAATACCCAGAAAAGCGGGTGGCTAATGGCTAGTTTATGTATATACATGTTTATCTTGTTCAAAATTTCAATCATTAATAAAATTCTTTCTACTCATCCGATCAAGTTCAAATAATTTTTTTAAACTTGTAGAGGGTGACACTTGATGTTAATACAGTTTTTTCAAATATTAATTAATTAATTACAGGTTAATTAGTTAAATTTGTGACGATCTATACGCGATTCTACTAATATTTTCTTTTCCCTTTAAATCAAAATATTTGTTTCAACCAACCTTCATCGAGAAACCAAACGTGATTTATGTAAATGAGGAATATTATATAAATTCGGTTTTCGAGAGTTGAAGGAGAGTGAAGTTAGAGGTCAAGTTAAGTTAAGTGAAGTAAAGTGAAGAAAGTGAGCTGTCGACACGTAGTTGTTGACAAGTTAAGTGAAGTTGATACGTTTAATGTGTGCAAGGAGAAGTGGTTAGTGAAGATTGAAAAAGCAGTGTAATTAAATATTACGGAGCGTGGAGCCATCGTCATTTTATCCAGCTAAAGATAGTGCCTGAAGTTCTCCGTGAAGGGACCGAAGCATTAAGGAATCAGGTATCGTAAAATTGATTAAGTAAAAGCTGATTATTAGTGTGCGGCGTAGTTGTAAATGAGCATATTTAAGCTATGTTAGATTAAGTTGAAGTTCTGTAATATTATCCCCACCTTTGTGTATCTCACTTCTGCACTCTACCATTGTTATACACCTTAATTAGAATTGTGTTGTGCTTGTTCATAATCAGTAATAAGAATTAATAAATCAAATTAGATTGGCATTATGTCTGTAGATTATTTAGTTCCTCCTACACATCTAGCCGGGTTTACAGATAGACAGGATGGTTCGAATGTAAGGGGTAACTACAGCTTACCACAAATTAAATTAATTACCAGTTTTCGACACCAACTTAGATTTGTCTGCTAAACTGCTAAAACAATGACAAAAGTTGACGTCGAAAAACGGTTTTTCAGCCAAACGTGCTAAACCGGGATGCTACATCCTGACTGCATCCAAGCTATTGTGAAGTACCCACATAGTTTTATTACTTGGTCATGTATATCAGAAGATGGTACCGGTCGCTTTCATATCGTCGATGGGACACTGAATGTAAAAAAATACATTGACACTATTCTAAAACTCAAACTTCTATCTTCCATCAGGGATCTATCTACCAACGATGTTTCACTTATTTTTCATCAAGATTTTGTTCCTTGCTACATAGTAAGGTACTCGAAAGATTGATACCGTTCTAAGATCATTGAGTTGCTTCCCTGGTCAGGAAACAGTCCTGACTTCAATCCTACCGAAAACTTGTGGCACCGTTTGAAAACTCTTGTCCAAATGAAGTACCCATGAAATAGATAGGAACTAATTGAGTATATAATTGTTTCATGGAATCATGTAATAATGACGGAAGAACTTAAAACTATTTTCAGCGCAAACAAAAATTGATGTGGAGCTGTAATAAAAAATAAAGGCTCCCACTAAACACTAATAACTCACTGCTATCATCAGTATCTAATGTATATTGATAGTTATTGCAGCATAACTTTTTTGTGTGACAAATATTTGAATAATCATTTTTGTATTAAATTCAGTAATACATTCTCTTTAGAATGATGTAAAAGACTTTGCATTTTGTGCAACGTAACATTTTCTTTAAGTATATAAACTTCAGAAATACAACAGTTTTAAAAAGTGTCCACAATTTTGGCCACCACTATGTCGTAGTCTCTCACTACCCCTATGATTATTAACTCCCCTTTGCACATTATCTAAATTCGGGTATGTTGGATTCATAATTAACAACTACTAAATTAATAAATCAATATCATTTATTAATCTTTCTTAATAGATAAACACACAAATATTAATCAAACCTTAAGAACAACAAATTACAGTGGAATGAGATAAGAACTCAATTATGAACGACGGAACACTAACTGAGACTACGGAGAATAACGCATACAATCAAACTACGCATTTAAATCTAATTTATGAAAATCACAGACCTGATATCTTTTTAAGGCAGGATTCTTTAATATTTGAAGGATCTATAGAGCGGCTTCAATCCTTGATATCTTCAGTTACGTCCGAACCGAATTAATGAATCTTTTTCAATAATCTTCCTTCAGCTAACAAACTTCACTTAGTTAAACTAATCTCCTAGAATCACCTTCTTAATCAATCTCGTAGTTAACTCCTCTATCAAAACACGTAGTCATCCTCTATCTCTTCATTTCATTTCTCCCTTTTATATCTTTTTCGAACTCGCTAAACCCGAAACTATCTTATTTGCATAAGTCACACTTTTAGCTCTCAGCGGGGATTGGTTAAAATAAATACAATCTTAAAAGAATTTGAGAGAAGGTTAGTGAAACGCGTAAGCACCCGTCACAACCCCCCTCCGAGAAAAAAAGCGTGACTTATTGAAGGTCTAAACGACCTGCAAGAACTCGCTTAATTTACCTAACATCTGAAAAACACTGAACCTGCACAAAATTTTAACTACTCTAGAATGCCTAAAAATACTGAACTTGTAGAAAGTTAACTCACGAACTTTATAATGCCTGAAAACACTGGATCTGCCGAAAATTTTAACTCTCCAAGTTAGAAACTGTAATTAAACTAGCACACAAAAATGACTACTCAAAAGGGGTACTCCACTCTAATTTATTGCTCTTGTACAAATTTACAATCCCTACAGTGCATCCCATTCGGGCGAAGATCAGGGGAAAACCTTTCCAGGAAAAAACTCTGATCATGCACTTTACTTAAGTGCTAATAAATATAAAATGTATCAGTTATGCATCATTAATAAAATTAATAATGTATAAATTGTTTTTAATTATAAATTTAGTGTAGTTTTTAAAAAATGCATATTTTAATGACAACCATGTCCCCGTACCATTCTGCATAATATCACAATATCAGGGGTACAAATTGTGGCTTTCAACTTAACACATGATTCTGAATATATAGTTGTTAAACAATTTCTTTGAGGATTAAAAATGTCTTTCATACGAGAGAAATTTGCTCATATAGATATGTAAAACCAAAAACTGAAAGCAGACCGCATGCAATTTTCTTCCGTATAATTAAATCTCTCTAGCAGCGAACACTCCTGTTGGTGCGGTGTAGAAGTTTGGAGAGAAGGGTGCACATACGAAGATTTTACTACATAACACACATACGACATGAGCTTTGTGTTTGTGTAAATCCACATTCATTCGTCAAAAAATCTTGAAACCACACACGTCAAGCTTTCGATTTTAATTGCCCTCTGTCAAAATATATTGAATTAAAATGTCACAACAAGTTAAAAAAATATAATAAAAATTTTTACGAGTAAATTAAAACATGTTGTAAGGTAAAAATTAGCCTATATTGCACGACCGCATCAAATTAAATTCTACTTACGCTTAAAATCATATTCAATACTCAGTGGCGTAACGGAGAATATTAGGGTCCTTCTGCAAAGTCAGATTTTGGGCCCCAAACCGGTACGTACTTGGCGTCGGTTAGGCTTTAGGCCCCCTAGAACCCTGGTCCCCCCGCTATGCAAGGGTTCCCGGGGGGGGTGTACGTTAAGCCCTGTCAATACTCGTGTATCGGTACGGCGAACTTAACGAAATGAGAGAAAATACGTGAGGCACAGAGAAGGATGGTGCTAAGAGGAGAGACAGGGTGATTGAATTTTATTTCATAATTTTGTAGAAAATGATGTAGATCAGGGGTGTCAAACTCAAAAACTAATTTGGGCAAGAAAAAAAAGAGGTTTAACTTTAGGCGGGACTAAAAAATCAACATTCATAGACACATGTCAGAGGTTATTTCGTAGAACACATATATAAAAGAACAAGAAAAATGTGATGTTTACGTCCTGACACTTGACATCCTTTTTTCTGCTACTATCTTTCCCATTTCGGGAGAAATTTTCTTATTTTATTATATAATTACTGTGTGCCAATATATTGGCCTGGCGCAAACATGTTCACTGTAGGCCGCATGCGGCCGTGAGTTTGACACACCTGGTGTAGAATGTCTCTGAGAATTGTAGTGAGTGCCATAGGTTGCCTACGACGGCTCTATATATCACTTGTGTTTCGTATCAAACACCTTTTGGTTTAAAAAGTTATCAGGGAATCAAATACTTCGCAATCAAAATCTAAAACTTGAACAAAAAAAAAAGTCTTAAAGAATTAATAATTTTTTTTTTTTTTTTGATTTTGATTTTTATTATATTAAGAATTTATGGCATAAAGCATAAAACAAATTAAAAAATATGCGTCTTTTAGTATTATTCTACGTACGAAACATTAAAAAAATTAAAAAATTACAATGAGAACTATTCCAGCAGAACTAATTAATTATATAACTGCAGAAAAATTTAAAAATTGAAATAGATCACAAAAATACTTATTCTTTATAATTCAACCCGGCACATTTTTTTTTTTTTTTACTTAAGAACTTCTACTTCTACTTTCTCCAGCATCCTAGTTTACAATGAAGCTCAATTCGAGATCGCAACTTTATCAAAATTTTTGGTTTTAATTGCTTCTAAAGCAATAATATGTATTTCATTAAAAATTTAAATTTTCATTTGAAAGTTCGTAAAATAGAAATCTAAAATGCTATTTAATAATACACAAATAAATTCAATTCAGTGACGTATTTTGATTAAAATATCTTCCTTTTTTTCTTTATGAAACCTTTAAAAATACATAGAATTCTTTTCATTAAATATTAGGAAAACGGAATAGTACAGAAGATATATTCATGACGTTTACTGTGTTAAATTTTTAGAACGAACTATTTGGCAACATCAGTTTCACCTTTGATTTGGTTGTCATTTGTTAAGCTCTTTTTTACAAAAGCTGAGAAATAAATAATTAAACCGTTGGATATCGTTGGAAAAATTAACTAAATCAATGAACATAAAAAATTTTCATTGTAAGAAACAAACACAAATGCCGTAACTTCTGTTTTTGTTTCGCATTTGCAATCTTGCCGTATGGTATTGTAAATATTTGTTTTTTCTATTTGCTTAAAAATTCGAAGACTTTTTATAAGATATTGCTATAAAAATATTTTTGTATTTTATTCATAGTTGCATGTGAGAAATGTGCATTTACTGATTAAGAGAGCATTGCCAGAGAACACAAGCCGCCGATACGCAACAGGAAATAGAGTTATGAACAATCTCAAGTGCTATGACGACGAAGAGTATCGTGCTGCCATCTGTAGTCGAACTATTTAACTTGTAAATAAGAAAAAAAGATACTTCAAAACAGCAGTTCTTAAATTTTCGGACTTCTTCACGTATCAGCCTGGCATCACGGACCACCAAGATTTCGAACAAACCTCTCTGAATCCCAACATATGACTGAGGGATTTAAAGATTCCACTATAATCCTGAGATCTGCTACTAGGCAGATTTTTTAACTCTTATTTTTCCTTTAAGGTATCCGACTACCCTAAAATAGTTAATTTTGCAAAATATTGAAAAATTTTTTATGGTTTTATTTTTTCGGCCATATTATACCAAGTTTATAATTTTTCGTTGTCTAGTACAACAACTACAAGTGGTTAGTTAAAGCAATGCCACTACTTTAAGCAAGATATGTTATACTTTAAAATATGTTTTACTCGAAACGTGTTTTTTGAAAATGTTCAAACGGAGACAGCGGTTGCTCAAAAAGTTTTGAAAATAATTAACTGAAATATTTTGTGTATGTTCTGTGTAATTTTAGAAGTTTTTTTACCTTCAGATTTAACAATCATTGTTTTATTATAAAATTTGCAGTCGCTTATGTGAATATAATAACTTTTTTTTAAAGCAATTTCATGTAATTACTAAGCTAAAGTGCTCTAGTTTTTGTAAAAATTAAAATATCTCTTATCCTGAAGGTCATTTCAAAAATGAATATCATAGAAACACATCAGAATTGAAAATTTGTTCCTAAACTTTTGGTACAGAACGGGCCCCGTTTATGTAATTTGTTTGTAAATTTTTACCAGTTTTTTCCCCCCCATTTTAGTAAAAATAAGTTCGTTTTCTTTTTTTAATTTTAGCATGTTTTTTCAAAAATGTAAATAAATTTAAGAACCACAAAAAAAAAATCCTCATATCTCCATTTTTTAAAAAAAAGTTGTCGCAAGTAGTCAGTTACCTTCATAAAACTTTAAACATCTAATTAAAAATATTTCGTTGTAGTAATAACAATGTAGTTACTCACAATAAAAAAATTGAATTAATATTTTTGATCACAATACGTGTTCCACAAGAGGTTTTTCATCGGGGCAATACAGTCTAGAATGGCAAATATTTCAATTTTTCCACGAGGGCTTCCAGAGTCTGTAAAAGAGTGAAATTTAACATTAAATACATCCCTTTGCGGACCCCTAGAAAGGTGCCGGGGACCCATCGGGGGTCTACGAACCACACTATAGGAACCACTGTGTTAAACTAAAACCGATAATGATTATATTACTTGCAACTCATTTTTTTTCGTTAATGAATTAAAAAATTATCAATATTTGTTATAGATAAAAAAGTAGTAAGTATTGCACCATTTTGAAATCTTAAATAAATGGGTTATCTTTTGAAAAAATTTACCTAGAATAGTATGTTATGTTTTTCTTTTTATGGAGATTCGAAGTAAGGCAGCGTTTCTCAAACTGTGGGGTGCGCCCCCTAGGACGTATGATAACCCTACGGGGGGGGGGGGCGAACATATCGAAAAGTCCAAAATAAAAGATTTAAAATAATTATTAATTTACCGAAAGGAAACAAAAAAAAAACATTCTGACATGATAAAAAACAAAATACATATCACACTGATATAAGATACTTATAAAAGTATCAGTGCGTCAAAAAGTATTTAATAATTGATTTATCTATACTACATTCAAAGCAAGTTTAGTAATTACTAGTGACTTCCATGGGCTTGTCATATACAAAATATAATACATATATCGATAATATGTACAGTTTATAATATTAAAGTTGTGCATTGTAGCTTTAGCGCGTCGAAGTACATTATTATTGCATTCAAAACATTGTTGTTGTATGAGGGGGGCGCGATGGAAATTATGACTGAAAATTGGGTCGCAAATATGGAAAGTTTGAGAAGCACTGAAGTAAGATGATATAATTTTCTCGACTCCTGACTCAAACTTCGTTAATTTCAACTAAACGAGCAAAATATTTTTGCTAGATTCGTGACTGTGATCAATAGCACGGCTATGAAAGATCACTTGAGTGAAAAAATCAATGCAAAATTGTGAAATTTGTGGCCATTCTACCTAACGATGTGATGGAGTGTGTCAATTTTCCACATTTTCAAGAACATGCTAATCAAGCGATATGGAATTTTTTATTATTTTTTTTCCAGAACTGGCATGATTCCTTCTTTCACCCCATGCCCACTTGATGTTCAGTTTTGGGCTCTGTATATAGTTATATACATATATAAGAATGATGAAACTTTCAAAATAATTTCAAGGTAAAAAATTGCTTATCTATGATTAGTCTACTTAGGTATTTGACTCGTCACTAAGATTATCATTAACAGAAAGAAAAAAAGGCAGCTGTTTATCATTAAGAAAAGTGGAAAACTACACTTTTTCAAACAGTGCAATGATAGATGATCAATATTAAGAAAGAAATTATTTGACGTAAACTCTAGAAGTTTTTATATGTTCATTTTAAAGTGCTTGTAATCGAGAATTTAAAGATAAGGATTTTACAAATGATAATTGTCCATTTTAATCTTTTCTTTTTTTGAAAAAATTCATAATGTCCTGTCTTGAAGAAAATATACAGTTAAACCTTATCAAATTGATGCATATAAGAAGGTACATTTTTATATATGTCGTTTATGTACGAAATATATTTAGAAATTGTTTTCCTTCCTCTCGCTATATCTCGCGTACTCGCGCGCGTATAATAATTTCTCTCTCTCTCTATATATATACATATAAACACCTACATTTATAGTCAGAATTGTTTATAATACTGCAGCATTCATATTTTTAAATTCCTCATATCTGTTTGATTCTTTCATCTTCAATGTTCCAGTAATTTCTGTCTCACTCGTAGAAATTATGAAAATCACACACACACTTTCTCTCTCTCTTTATATATATATATATATATAAACCAGCAGTTACCCACCCGCTTCGCTGGGTACTACAAGACGCAATAGGGGCTGGGTACGAATATATATTGTTTATATATGAAAAAATTATTGATATCTAAGTTTTAGCTTTAAGCGTTCTATTGTATTGAAAAACATTCTTATAACTCTCACCTCTAATTTAAAAAGTATAGGAATTCTAAATAATAATTTTTAAATTTGAAGTAGAAATATCTTTAAAGCTCTCGTAATCCGCTCCCCCAAAGTGAATTTTCGCAAAACCCATTTTTCGTGGATTTCTACTCAATAAAAGAAACATGATTACCTGATTTCAAATTTAAATTTAATAGTTCGAAAACGGATTTTTTTTATCAATAAGCGTCGTTGCCCTTTTGAGAGTCGATTTCTGTTTGACACATTCTTAATGAATTTCAATTCCACAAAACTTTTTTTGGAGTGGATATCCACTGCATGAAAGGAACCTGTCAAATTTCAAGGCTTTAGGTCTACTAGTTCAAAAATAGAAATATTTATCTATAATGCCCCTTAAGCCTTCACAATACCCTTTAGAAATCAATTTTCATAACATTTCTTTTGTAGTGAGATGTCTATTCTATGAAAAAAAATGTGCCTGTTAAATTTCAAGTCTCTGTAGGTGTAATAGTTCAAACACAGGAATATTTATTTGTAACGCCCCTTGAGGGTCGATTTTTACAAAATTTATTTTGTAACGGATATCTGCTCCGTGAAAGAAACGAGCCAACTAAATTCCAAGTTTGCAGGTCTAACAGATTAAAAACGAGATTTTTTAAAATTGATAACGCCACTTAAGCCTTCGCAACGCCCCTTGCGGGGGGGGGATCAATTTTCACAAAATTTTCCTTATAGAGAATATTTACTCCATGAAAGGAACTGCCTACCAAATTTCAAGTCGTAGGTTAATAGCTCAAAACAAGAATATTTATTTATAACGCCTCTTAAACCTTGCAACGCCCTTGGGGATGATTTTCATAAAATTTCTTTATAGCGAATACTTACTCCATGAAAGGAATGTGCTTTCAAATTTCAAGTCTGTAGGTCAAAATAGGTTCAAAACGGAATTTTATTTATCTGTAAGCGCAACTTAAACCCTCGCAACGCCCTTGGGATGATTTCATAAAATTTCTTTTGTAGTAGAATATACTCCATGAAATGAACGATGAACGTGCCTAACAAATTTCAAGTCTGTAGTAGTCTAATAGTTCAAAACAGAATATTTATCTATTACGCACCTGAAGCCATCTACCCCCTTGGGAATCGGTTTTCACGAAATTCTTTATAACGGATCTCTATTCCATGAAAGGAACGTGTTACCAAATTTCAAGTCTGTAGGTTCGATAGACGGGATTTATTTTTTTTTTATCGATAACGCCTCTTAAGCCCTTGCAACGGCTCTTGGGGGTCGATTTTCATAAAATTTCTTTTGTAGACAAACTCTTCCATGAAAGGAAAATGTCTACCAAATTTCAAATCTATAGGTTTAAGAATGAGATTATTTATCTGTAACTTTCCTTAAACTCTCAATGCTCCTTAGGGGTCGATTTTTGCAAAATCCGTCCTTAGTGAATCTCTACCCCGTGAAAGGAACATGCTTACCAAATTTTAAGTCTGTAGGTCTAATGGTTTCGAAGATATCGTAATGAGTTAATTTCGCGCGCTTTTTTTTACTTTCTCTCTTATATATAAATATATGTAACAATTTAAGTATTTTATTGGTATCACATTAAAATATTTTTTATAAATTTTTATTACAATTAATCCAGATTGTGGAATTGTTTTTGATGTTTCATGTTGCAAGTAAAAGTAAAATAATCTATACGCCGTAACACTTCTCAAAAGCTGTATTTTAAAACGCTATTTTTAAAATTTTTTAAATACGTTGAAATATTAAAAATAAATTTTGAAAACCCAATATGTAGGATATTTAAACAAAACTGGCTGTCAAGATAAATGGTGGGAAACGTCTGGTTCAATCAATATTTAAAATATTGAAAATTTCAATTCTTCATTTTATCACAAATCCTATAAGTAATATATAAATATTTTGGAATTAGTTTTTTTCTGTTTATTTTAGACATATTTCCGTTATAAGAATTAGAAATATTTGGAAAGCAAGGTAATAGAAGGTGTTGTTTAAAACACAAAATATTTAGATAAAAAATTATCTGCAGTAACAGGTACGACAGTTTCGAAACAAACCGTGAACAGACATTTGGGACATATTGGTCTATATCAGCGATACTCAACCTGCGGCCCACAGGTCGTATGGGGCCAGGTGACCTTCTAGGAGTGGCCCGGTCATGGCCCATTGCACTAAGAAATTCAATTGTTTAAAAACAAAGCACTAAAAAGTTATCGGGAAATTCAATGAAGCAATCAAATCCATCAATTTTGCCATCAATTTATTTTGATAGTAGAATGCAAACGAAAAGGCTTGGTCATGTATGGAAAGAAAATTGAAACTTACCCCGTAAACTCAAGTAAAAAGTATATTAAAGTAAATATTATGTGTGTTTGATGTTAATATAGTGTTAAAATAAAACCCGAAAATAAGAGTTTTAATATTTTGATCAATTTTGTTTTGTCTCCAATGTTGTTTTAGTCGTGCAGTGTTTCCCCCCCATTATCTTAATGTTACGGCCCACGTGCAATACTTGTCATATGAATGTGGCCCAGCGGGAAAAAAAGGTTGAGTACCCCTGGTCTATATGCTTGCACGCCTTTCAGATGTATTCTACTGACGGCAATTCAATGTCTCCAGCGGTTAGACTGGAGTAGAGAACATGCGATTTGAGTGTGTGTGTGGACATCGTCACAGTAGGCTTTGGGGATGTCTTCCGACGAGTCCAGGTTTAGCAGTCTGATTCACGTCGAACTTTGACATGGAGGACGCTAGGTACCCGTTACCTTCAAGACAACCTGGCTTGAATCCAGTACAATATGTGTGGCACATGCTTTGCCAAAGAGTTTCAGCCCTTCAACCTCCTCCTACATATCTACCAGAACCTCAGAGAGCATTGCTTGCTGATGGGAGTAATCTTCCCAAGATCAGCTGGATAATTTGATACTTAGCATGCCTAGGTATTGTACGGACTGTATTTCATCACATAGTGACATACAATGCATTAATTATCATACCAACCTTGTGATATTAAGTTTTTGTAAAGCGCGTATTTTTTATAATTGCTCCAGAGAGCAAAATCATTTTTTATGAATGGTATCCCTCATATGCCATCTTTTTTGTTCTTCATCTTTTGTTTAATAAATGAGCTTTATGAATAAGTCACGTTTGTTTTGTTTTTGAACCTTTATTTCTCGGACTGGCATTATCCTTAATTTATGGATATGAGTGTATATAAAATAAATGAAATAATTTCAATGACGGAAATTTATTATTTATATTGATTAAGGTAATAAAAATATTTTATACCTAATAATGAAACTCAAGCCTCTTCTAATCTGTAACTGAAAATATTCTTATACTTGTGAATTAATGTATCGATCATATTAATAAAAAAAAAGTAGATGCATTATAATGTATAAAATTCAAATTTTCTAATTCACTTTTCCATTTAATCGACAGAAATAGACATCTGGAAGAATTCAATGCAAAAAAATTCAAACGGAGTCTATTTATTTCTATATCTGAGTAAAACTTGTGCATTCTCTATTTTTAATAACTGATAATATTCCGCATTTTTTGAGATTTGATTGATTTTTATTAACGTCACACTCAAAGAAATGCGATGGCTATTGGTGACAGACCTCGTAATTTTGAACCAAGATCAAGTGACGAGGAAAACACCTGAGCCGGTGCTCTACTCTTCAAATTTAATCTCACCAAACTAAGACTATAAACCTCAATAGATTTATTGTGCATCAGCCCGCAACGCAGCGGTTCTTTATTGCTATCGGGATTCGAGCTGATTACTTGATTACAAAAATTCCGGTCACAATTTCGCGATCATGATTACTTAGGTACAACAGCCGTCAGATGCATTGAGAAAATTTAATAACTGTCTGAACAATAATTTGCCTTACAAACTGACAAGGGCATTAATATCAGGTGTATAGCTCATATACTGATATTTGGTGATGGGAACGTTGTTATTATATGATGTAAGCAGTTCTTGTCGAATGCCAAAAAGGAACGACTGTTTTTTTAATAAATACTCAATTTATCATATTAATATAAATTTAACTCAGTGCGAAACCAATGTAAAGGAACGTGTAGCGATGGAACTCCTTCAGTGTTCTATTAGTTTAATTCTATTGGTAAATAATTACTTTTACGTAGAGAAGAACAAATCTGCAACAATACAGTTCCTTTTAATAGTACCAAAAGAGTCATAAAGAAATACTACAGAGAACACTTCTGGTCCAAATTCAACAAACGAATAGTCAAATATTATGGTATAGCAAACTCCTTCATATTCCAAAATTGCCAAGATAGAGCTTGGGCCGATTTTCGAACCGCCACTGGCCACGACTGCCTGTCCAAGCATCTAAGCATGATAGGCATTGCCTAGAGTACCCTTTGTAAATAGTGCGATTCCAATGAA